>PJEM01004189.1:147584-161463 GCA_004023845.1 Helogale parvula | reverse complement strand
CAGGCTCCCCTCAGCACCTCCGAAAGGCCTGCTGTGCTCCCCAAACTCTGATGCTAGCCCAGTGTTAGTCTGCTTGGCCCGCCACAGCAAAATACCGCAGGCGAGGTGGTTTAAACAGTAGAAGTGTAGTTTCTCACAATTCTGGAGGCTGTGAATTCAAGATCAAGGTGCCAGAATTTTGGTTGTGGGTGAGGGTTTTCTTCTGGGCTTGTAGAGAGCTATCTGCTCATTATGACTTCACATGATCTTTTCTCTGGTGTCTCTCCCTCTTCTTACAAGGACCCTCATCTAATCAGATTAGGGCCACTCCTTGAGGTCCTCATTACACCTTAATTATCTCCCTAAAGGCCCCTTGGGTGTTTGGGCTTCAACATAGGAATTTGGGAGGAGGGAACGAATCGGTCCATAAACACTCAGTGAGACTGATTCTAGACTTCTGACCTCTGGAATCATAAAAGAAAACCAACCCCATGTTGTCTTGAGCCATGAAATTTGTGTTGATTGGTTCCAGCGGCCACAGGACGCTTGCACGTTCCGCCAGCAGTGCTCCGCCTCGCCTTCCCACATGCCGCGCCTTCTGCCTAGCGCTCTCAGCTGGCTGGCTCTTACCAGGCCTTTGAGATTTGGCTCAGGTGTCCATCAAGTTTTCCTTGGCCCCATAAAATCTTCCGTATATATGTCTGTCTGTCTTCCCTTCCCCCGAAAACACCTGGCTCCCAATCCTCCACCAATAGGTGTATATTGAGCCCTCGCTGTGGACTCCACAAAACCCAATGCTCTTGGAGCTTTTGTGCTAGTTGGGGAGCGAGACTCGGGGCCAGAGGGCAGCATCCCCACCTGTCTGTGTCTCCCCAGCACCTGGCAGGGTCAGGCACATGGTGGACCCTGTAGCAGTTAAACTGGTGCCACACCCAGGGCGTGAAGGACTGGGCATCCGTCTGAAAGAGGCCCCGCGTCCTGGGCCACACCTTCGCACACATCCCTCTGGCTTTCGTTCTAGAAAGCGTCTATACTGGGGTCTCAAGGCTGGCGAATCAGTCACGGTGCTTTGCTGGCTCCGAGTTGTCTGGGTCCTTCCATGCTTGCCA
Source organism: Helogale parvula (assembly GCA_004023845.1). Classification (NCBI taxonomy): domain Eukaryota; kingdom Metazoa; phylum Chordata; class Mammalia; order Carnivora; family Herpestidae; genus Helogale; species Helogale parvula. The sequence goes on along the minus strand of PJEM01004189.1, from coordinate 160,375 downwards.
AGGCTTCTCATCGCTCAGCCGGCGTCCCCAAGGCCAGCTCTGTGGTGAAGGACGCACGTGGCCCGTTCATCAGGCTGTGCCCCCACTGTGTCCGCTCTGAGCTGGGCTTCTCCCGGCCCCGCCTTCCCTGAGCCTGGTGGTTCTCAACGTGCGAGATCCCTCCCTCCCCCGCGCCCCATGGATGTTTGGCAGTCGAGACATTTTTGGTGGCTGTCATAACTCGGGGTAGGGGGCGTGCCAGTGGCATTTAGTGAATAGAGGCCAGAGATGCTGCTAAACTTTCCTGAGGGCCCAGGACAGCTGCCTTCTGATACAACAGAGAATTGTCCAGCCCCACATGTCCGTAGCCCAGAGTCCTCTTTTTCAGGAAAAGGTGGGCAAAGGTCTCCTGTACCGTGTCATGGTGGTGCCCTGGCCAAAGGGCTCTCTGCCACCACCTTATCTTCCTTTGAAGGCTTTCTGTAAAAATTTTGTTCTGCTGGATTCTACACACTGGGGCCGTGGTGTCTGGTGGCCACACCGGATTGAGGGAGGTGTGTTCGTTTCCTGACAACGAAGCCCTAAGCACCCCTGTGGCTCAGTCCCTGCTCATCCCGGCCCCACTCCCGTGACTGGCGCAGGTGGAAAGGGTGCGAGCCCTTGTCCTGTGGCCTCTGTGCCTGATGTGTGAACTCGAGGCACGTGAGCCCATCGAGTAGCGCCACAGGGAACGAAGCGTGCCTTCACTGGCATCTTGGAGCTGCCTTGGACTGGCTCACGGGAGGCGAATGCTTCATTTTCAGGAATTTGTGAGCCGGTTGTTACATACAGCTGTCATTAACAATTCAGTTACCAGGTAGGGGCGCCTGGGTGGCTCAGTCGGTTAAGCATCCGACTTCAGCTCAGGTCATGATCTCATGGTTTGTGGGTTCATGCCCCACATCGGGCCCTGTGCTGGCAGCTGGGATCCTGGGGACTGCTTTGGATTCTGTGTCTCCCTCTCTCTCTCTGCCCCTCCCGGCCTCAAGCTCTGTCTCTCTCTGTCTCAAAAATAAATAAACATTAAAAAGATTTAAGAGATTCAGTTCTACAAACATAATTAAATGAATTACACTGAAAACAAAGCTAATAGATACTCAAAACTTATCACTTCCTGATTATTTTATTATTATTTTTTTTAGAAGCAAGGCATAATTTTATTCACGGCTGCATGCTTTTTTACGGCTGGGCCAAACCTGATCTTCCTGGTGTTAAGGAGCAGAGAATGGCCTCGAACAAAGGGGACCGTGAGCTGATATGGACAGAACATGTCATCATTGAGTTAACCAATTACAATTCACAGCATTCCTTGGTAGCCAATTACACTGTAATACACAGATGTTAGTTTTGCGGGAACCTATCATTTTAAGGTTCTTTGTCCCTTTAGAATGACCAGTCATAGTTAGACACCTAAGATACTGCAAGAGACAGTAGCCAGGTGACTTTCACCTGTGGACTTTGCTTCAGCCAGGTCTTAGTAGAGGGGTGGGGTTACTTAACACTGACTATTTTATTATTGTCTCTGCTCTTAAGGATATTTATATCTATGGGAAATACTAGGCACCTCTTTTTAACTCCACGTGTAGGAACACCACACTAGCAGCTTGGAATCAACCCTGGTAGAAGCATTTCCATCATGGAAATTGATAAAATGCTCTTAGGACTCGCTTTATTATTCTGCTGGTTTTCTAGATTTAAGACAGTGATGGAGAGAAGGGTAAAAATGCAGATTAAACCTGCAGGTGAGTTGTGTCTCTGCACATTCCCTGTGAATCGCAAACAAAAAAAATTAAGGAAAACTTCTTCCAGTATTCAAACACTATTATCCCATTCAGGAGGGAAGTGTCGTTCCAATAAGCATCATCATGGTCTCACTTTTCCCTTAGTCTTTCATTTCAGTGGAGACATCGGGGGCCCCTGGCTGGCTCAGGTGGTTCAGTGTCTGACTCTTGATTTCAGCTCAGGTCATGATCTCATTATCGAGAGGTCCAGCCCTGCCTCGGGCTCCGTGCTGACAGTGCAGAGCCTGCTTGGGATTCTCTCCCTCTCCCTCTCTCTCTGCCCCTCCTGTGCTCACTCTCTCTCTAAACTTTTTTTTTTTAATGTTTATTTATTTGTGAAGGAGGGAGAGAGACAGAGTGTGATCGAGGGAGGGGCAGAGTGGGAGGGAGACATAGCATCCGAAGCAGGCTCCGGGCTCCGAGCTGTCAGCACAGAGCCTGACTCAGAGCTGGAACCCACGAGCCGTGAGATCATGACCTGAGCCGAATTCAACCGACTGAGCCACCCAGGAATCCCTAAATAAACTTTTACAAAAAGAAATAGAGGGGCGCCTGGGTGGCTCAGTCGGTTGAGTGTCCAACTTTGGCTCAGGTCATGATCTCATGGGTCATGGGTTCGAGCCCTGCATCGGGCTCTGTGCTGACAGCTCAGAGCCTGGAGCCTGCCTCAGATTCTGTGTTTCCCTCTTTCTATGCACTTCCCTTGCTCACACTCTCTCTCTCTGTCTCTCAAAAATAAATTAAAAAAAAAACCTTAAAAAGAAATGGAGACATCAGTTAAGCTTCACGCCCAAGCCCCCTCTTGGAGCACGTGAACTATTTCTAAGGCTGGGCTGGAGGGCAGTCAAGCACTTTTTCGGAGGAAGATTAATAATGAGCTATGTGTGTGTATTTGGGGGGTCATCCCCTAAGGAACATCTGACAGCACAGCACGGGACATGAACCTGGACATGGACCTGCTTCAGGCAGGGAGAAGCTTCCACGGGCTCAGCTCCATCACCAGCCCTGAGACTGGAGCTCTGGGGGAAGGAGACATGCTTGTTGAAGCTGAGGTGGGGACTGATTCTTATGATCCTGGCTGGAGAGGTCATGCCCCCTGCCCACCGAGACACCCTCAGGAGAAGGGAGCAATCTTGGGGCCACGTGGCACACACAGAGCTGTGCCCTGGGCACAGGCGAGCATTAGAGATCCCGAGGCGGGGGAGCCTCCTGGTTTGGGGCCTGCCCAGTTTGGGAGGTGGCCCAGAAGCCCAGGTCTGAACAGGTGGGCATGGGAGGTGTGAGCCTGGGGAGCCTCTTGGGGGTAGGGGTGGAGGTGGGGGAGACCTTGAGGGGCACACTCAGAGTGAGTGCAGTCTAGCCGGCAAAATATTGGGCACCAGGTCATCTGCACTGAGTCACGCGTTCCTTCAGGCCGGCACTGACCTGGGCACAGCCACCCAGCTGATCCATCTTTCCGTCCCTTGCGGAGAACGTGTTCTACACACAGGCGGGCAGCAGCCGCAGAGCAGGGCCCGAGCTGGGGGTGGGGTGGTGTGAGTAGGGCTGGATGGGGAAGGGTCACAGTGACCGCCGCGAATAGTGAACTCTGAGCCCAGCTCCAGCGCTGCTGTTTTACCAGTAAAGCCCATAAGCAGATGTTGGTTGAGTGAGCACCGGGAGACAGGAAACTCACTCCTGAACTTCTAGGGGGAAGAAAGGAAAGGTTCTGGAATGTCTAATGAGGTTTCATGAGCATCATTCTTGGAGGATAAGCCAGGCAGGAATTTCAAAGTCTGCAAGGAACCCCCACTCCCAGGCAGAAGCTAAAAGGACCACACTCGGGAGGGCCAAGCCGCCTGGTAGGATGATTGTTTCCGGGGGAGGGGGAGGGTCCTTTCTAAGATGGTGCACCTCCTGGCTGGCGGGATTGGCATTGGGGGGTACTGGCACGTTCAGCAGGGCGGCAGAGTGAACGCTCAGACTTTATGTAAATAGCCCAAAGGCAAAACTTCCTGGGGCATTTCCCACCTCCCTTCTAGTGGGGAGCCCCGCACTGTTCCATGCACCTACCCTTAATGGAGCCAGATTTAGCAAGTAAAATAGGACTCCCAGCTCAGTTTGAATTTCAGGTAACTTTTTAATCTAAGTATGTCCCTTGCAACATTTCACAACTCTAAACCCCCCGGGCCGACCTGAACTTGTCCCCGGGCCAGCACGCTTTCTCCCCAGCCATCCCCCTGTGCAGGCTGGCCCCTGAGTGAGATGGGCTGAGCCATCACTGAAGCAGGGATCCGGGGTCAGATCCGGATGCAAGGAGGAGCCCAGGATCTGGAAGACATAGAGAAGCGGAGGGGTCAGGTCAGAGCCCTGTGATGGCAGAGCGGGACCTGGACCGGGATCGGGCCTCAAACTCTGTAACTCCTACCTGCTAATGGGCGTGCTGGCTCCCGGCGTCTCTGAGCCCGTGTGCCGTCTGTCAGATGGGGATAATACTACCATCCACAGGAGGTCATGGCGGTTACAGGGGATGGAGGGCACTCAGCACAGGGCCTGGCAGAGAGCGAGTGCTCGGTCAGGGGTAGGCATGACCACACACTTACTGATTACCATATATAGCATATCATGTCATTATGCAGTAATTACCCACCATAGTAATAAACCATTATTGTTCTAGATCGGACTTTTGTTCTGCTTACCGTTATACTGCCAGCATCTAGAACGGTGCCTAGAACGTGGTAGGTGCTCAATGGCAAGACTACACCATGGGGATGAGAGCTTTGGCTCCAGCCTCCCTGAGGTCGGTCCGGCCCACTCCCACCGGATCAAGCCACCCAACGTTACCCTAATGATAAATAAATGAAACACATGGGAATGCAGAAAACCCAGGCTGAAATGTGTGGCTTCATTTCCGTCAGGTTCTGGGAAATCAGACCTTTCTGACTTGGAATAGGAGGAGGGTGGCCTCCCGGGGCATCTTGGAATCCTGGCTCCTCATGGCCCCATGGGGATGGAGCATGTTGTGATCCCAGCCCTGCCCAGCCCACCCGGCAGATGGACACGAACCTGGGAAAACAACTGCAGGATAGCGAGCCACAGTGTCTGTTCTCGAATTCCCTCTGTCTGCCCAGGACGGCAGCGGGGCCCCAGCTCTGTGCCTGGCTGGCACTGCCCAGGACATGGCATCCCTCAGCCCAGGCCTGAGCTCAGAGTTCTGCTCTCCCGGGTATCTGGGCAAAGGCATTTGCAAGTTCCTGGGACTCTGAGACACCCCACAAGAGCCAAACTCGGCGTGTCTGAAACTGAGCTCCTGACCTCCCACTGGGAACCTGCTTCTTGCTCAGTTTCCACCTCAGACAGCGGCACCTCCGCTCTCCTGGATCTCATGCCGGAAACCAGGATTTCTCTTGACCCTCGCACATCCTCTCTCCCCACGTAGAAGCCGGCACCAAGCCCCGTGAGTCCTGCCTTCCAAGTGTCACCTGATTCTTTCCACACCCACCTTCACCATCCTGCTTCCTTCCCACTCAGCTTGCCGGTTCGGGCCTCCTCGACGGTCACCTAAATATTCATGCCAATCACAGACTCCTGAATATCGAAACACGTGCCTTCTCAGATCAAGGACAGTCGGCTGCGTGACCCAAATTCCATTTTCATACCCAGGAATTGAACTCTGATGCAGCAATGGCCTAGAACGTGCAATCCATGATTTAATTCTCCAATCGTCCCTAAAATTTGTCTCTGTCTGTTTTCTGCTTCAACCCAGGACCCAGCCAAGAATTGCACAGCTGTCCGGTTGCACGTTGCTCTGGTCTTCATGATCCCTCTGGTGGCACCAGGACTTGCCCAGCCAAACCCTCATCCTGTGACATCTTCAACGAGACAGCAAACTCCCTGAGGGCAGTACTGAGCCTGTCTGGGGTCTGGTGGTGCCCCCAGTTCCCTGGCGTATGGAGAGCATCTTGTCAACTAAAAAAAAAATTTTTAACGTTTATTCATTTTTGAGAGAGCATGAGCAGGAGAATAGCAGAGAGAGAGGGAGACACAGAATCTGAAACAGGCTCCAGGCTCTGAGCTGTCAGCACAGAGCCCGGTGTGGGGCTCGAACCCACAAACCATGAGACCATGACCTGAGCCAAAGTCAGAGGCTTAACGGACTGAGCCACCCGGGTGCCCCATCCTGTCAATATGTTCCAAGGTGACTCGAGGAGATGACACACATTCTGGGTGCTCAGAACCGTCCTTTTTTGTAGAATCTGCCTCTTGTAAAGGGGGCGCAGCTCAGGAAATATTTTGAACTCAGACTGCCGTTCAGTCTAAACCATGGGGTGTGTGTGACCCACGAGAGGAGCGAGGACAGCTCATCTTTGTTGTCCTTTTAGAGCGGAGGAGGCAGAAGGGGACACCCAGGCAGGGATGTGGAGAGAAGGGCCACTGTGCAGCATCCTTCTGACTCCAGACCTTTAATGGCCAGGAGGTCCGGGAGTTTCTGGGCGACCGAGGATGTCCAGTGAGGGGCCAGCGAATGCGTCCTGGATAGCGGGCTCACCGGGCCCCTCACTGGCCCAGCCCTGGAACGGGCAGGGAGAGTGACACACTGGCTACAACAACGACCCGGACTGGGTCTTTGGAGGGGCAGGAAGGCCTTAATGGCCCTGCGAGACAGAGAGGTCATTCAGAGTCACCAATATTTATTGACACAGCCGTGACTGTCCCTGGGACAGCTGTGAATCAGAGGAACTACCGGGAATAGCACTCAGAGGCCAGACTCACACTGTCTGACCAGCGGCCGCTGCGTCCCTCTCACCCCCCCCCCCCCCCCCCCCCCCCCCCCCCCCCCCCCCCCCCCCCCCCCCCCGCTCCCAGCCGAGGGGCAGGAGCCTCACTGGGGTCCGTCCTGCCCGGGTGCAGGGACTGCCCATGCGGGCTGGACACAGCAGGGTGCCTGCTCCTGTGGCCTCCCGCACCCTGCCAAGACGCACTTCATTCCTTCACTTGCTCAGTACATCTTATTGAGTGCCTACTGTATGCCAGCCGGGATTCTAAGCACTGAACCGTCTACATTTCTGAGCACTTACTGTGCTAGGCATGATCTAGATACTGGGTTCTAGTTATTTGTCCTTTTTGGGGGGGCACCTACTCTGTGTGTGTGTGCCAGGGATGGTATGGGAATGCTTGCCCAGGGCAGTTCAAAGCAGTAAAGCCCAGAACGAGGCCCTGCCCTCACTTCCTTTGCATCCTGACAGTATTGCCACAGGGGTCTGTGTGCCCCAAGGTCACCCTGATGGTGGGGTGGGGGGGGCAGAGCCTTGAGGGGGTGGCCCAGCTCAGCCCGGGACGGGCATCCAGCCCTGGCCACTCGCAGGCTGTGCAGCCAGGCTGGCCGCGGCTCTCAGCAGAGCGGCTCCCGTTGCTGGGAGACGCTGTAAGAAACAGTGCTGGCTGTTCTGCAAACCTGGCATCACCCTCGGCCCCTCGGCCCCTGCAAGGAGCCCAGTCCCCTTAATGAGAACCTGCCGGCTTGGCCCTGGCCCTCCCCAGGCCTGAGCTGACTTCAGTGGCCGTAAACCTTGCAAAAACCCCTTCCTGTGTACTCCTTGGGGTTACAGCCTGCAGGAGCTGGAGGGGCGAGTCACTTCCCCTGGCCGGGACCTGGGCAGGTGCAGCTGCGGCCTTGGGCCTCCCAGATGAAGGAGCAGGGCTGGGGGGGGGGGAGGGGGGACCAGGCTGTAGGACTGGCACTCTGGACCGTGCCTCTCCAGGCCTGGCGTGTGGTGGGCACTAGGAAGGGTCTGCCGCACAAGTGAGGACACCCCTTCCAGGGCCACGGCCGAAGCCTCTTCACCCCTTCTTGCTGCCCCAGCCTGCTCCCGCCCAGCTGCGCAGTCTTCGAGGGTTGGCCCGGGGTGGGGTGGGAGGCGTTTTCCGGGTCCTTCTCTGGGCTTCAAAGGCATCTGTGCAGATACCAGAATCCCTCCAGGGTAGGGACAAAGATTTTGTCCATCTCTGCATCCCAGCACTCGTCTCCTGGGTCCCGGCTCTGGCAAGAGAGAGCCACGCCTCTTCCCCGAGGATGTGAGGTGTCAAAGACCAGCTTCTCTCCCGACAGACCCCCAGAGGCTGGAGCGGCCTGGGCCATCAGCATCTGCGGCCAGGTGGATCGGACGGGTTCCAGCTCATAGGCAACTGCCGTCCAAGCCCGGGCCGAGGTTTCCACTTGGAGAAGGTCCCCATGGCTGGGCTGGCTGAGGACCGGGTTCGGAATCTCTGACTAATCCCAGCTGTCCGACCTCTGGTCCCCAAGTGCAAGGTTGCCGCTGGCACTAAACTCGCTCCCCCAGGTTCTCCTCGGCCCTGCCTGGTGAGACGTGGCCAGGACTGAGCCTGGGCATGGCACCCCGAGGTCTTCTGGTTCCCCTTTTGCACCCCAAAGCCCATGCCAGTTTGCAGAAAGCCACGGTCCTGGCCTCCAAGAACTGTGTGCATTGGCTCCCAGAAGGGCCAAGCCCTCTGCATGTGCTCTTTCCCCAGCTCTGGGGTGTTTGTCCGTGCCAGGGGCGGTGGGGTGCCCTGGGGGGAGGCCAGAGGGAAGGCTAGGGCCTCCAGCTGTGGGATGGGCTGAGCTACTGGGCTGGCAGCTGGCAAAACACGGCTTTACTTGCTTGAGGCACCAAATAGCAAACAGGGAGGGTGCCTTTCTAACCAGAGTGCCAGCGTGATCCTCCTGGGAAGCAGGCGGTTTGAAGGTGGCCTTGGACTTCAGGCATGGGCAGCACCTCGCTGGGGCCCTGTGGGTAGGGTCCCCATCACCCAGTGTGTGCAGCCCTGGCTGGTCCCAGTCACCTTCTCCAGGGTCAGGCAGCTCAGCTCATGCTGATTATTAGTTACTAACTTAATGAGTGACCCTCCTGGGCAAAGCAGGGAGGGGATAGACTCCGGTCACGATGCTAAGGAGGAGAGGAACCCAGTGTTTGTTAAGCACCAACTGCATGCCTGGCCTGGTGCTTGATGCTGGGGATGGAACAAAGGAGAGGCAGCCCCTGGGGCTGGGAGAGGGCGGGGAGGGCGAGAGTCCAGGCTGTGGGCGGCCCTGGGATCAGCTGGGAAGGGGGAGGCAGGTCCCCTGTCCTTGCGGGTGGGGCTGGCCAGTGTGTCCAGAGGATGAAGTCGTCCCCGGAAAGGAGGGAGTGGTGGAGGAGAGGAAGTGGGGTCTGGGCTGAGGCCACCACTGTGCCCTCCCCCCAGCCTCTTTCCAGCTCTCCTTCACGGCTCCAGGCCTCCTCTCCTCTCCTCCTGTCCCCGCCGTGATCCTAGCAGAGGCTGTGGAAAGGTCCCAGCCCCTCCCCCACCCCAGGCCACCTGCCTCCTGGCCTCAAGTGTTCCTGTGTGACTCAGGAGGGTGGAGACACAGCCTGGACGCGTCTCCATCCTCTTCCATCTCCTGCCCGGCTGCCGGCCAGAACCCCCCACCTTTTCTGTGGGACCCGGATGGCCTGCCCGGCTCCTTGGTCCCGCGGGGCAAGTGGGACTTGAACCTTGCTTCCACTCAGGAAAAACCTGGTACATTCCACTCAGGAAAAACCTGGCTCATCCCCGGGTGCGCCTGGTTGGCCTTGGCCAGGGGCCCATGCCAACTGCTGCGGTGCCCGGGCTCATACACCCCAAAAAGGGCCCCCAAAGCTCAGCCGCCTCTTATTTTAACTGGAGAGTCATTTAGAATCTCTCCAGGGCTGCCTGGCTGGCTCAGTCGGCGGAACGGGCGACTCTCGATCTCAGGGATGCCGGTTCCAGGCCCCGTGTTAGGTTTGGAGATTACTTAAAAAAAAAAAAATTAGGGGGGCACCTGGTGGCTCAGTCGGTTAAGTGACTTAAAATTAACTTAAAGGGAAAAAACATCTTTTTAAACATTTAAAAAATGTTTTTTATTTATTTTTGAGAAAAGAGAGAGACAGTGCAAGCAGGGGAGGGTCAGAGAGAGAGGGAGATACAGAATCTGAAGCAGGCTCCAGGCTCTGAGCTAGCTGTCAGCACAGGGCCTGATGTGGGACTCGAACCCACAAACCATGAGATCATGACCTAAGCTGAAGCTGGACACTTAACTGACTAAGCCACCCAGGCCCCCCCGAAAAAAAAGTCTTTCCAGGTGCTGGGTCACCAGGGCCTGGATGGAGGATTCCACGCTCTGGAAACCTTCCGGGGGACAAGCCCGCAAGGACAGGAGACACCCTCGGGCTCCCAGCCCCCCAGGTCCTGCTCCTCCCCCAGGAAAGAAATGCTGCGGGCCCCGTACGGCCTGGTGATGAGCTCGAAGGATGCCTCAGTCCCAGGAGTCTGGTCCGACAGCACCGGGGAGGCCGGGGCTTCTAGGGAGTGACCCTCAAGGGTGACGGATGGTCACACAGCACAGCCTCGGGGTCCCAAGCTTGCTGGACACCCTAGAGGAGCGCCTTCCTCTCTTCCCTCCTCCCGGCATTGCTGACCCCAGGCGGTGTCCAGCGGGGTCAGCTCCGTGCCAACAAGCACCTAGCAGGCCACGCGGAGGCTGCTGGGATTCCACCCGACGTGCCAATGGGTCCTCTAGGTGCAGACCCAGGAAGCGGTGTCGGAACCCACCCCTCCTGTCCCTTTTATATCAGTTACCTTTCTTCTTTTTTAAAATCTTGGAGCTCTTGGGGCACCTGGATGGCTCAGTTAAGCTTCTGACTCTTTTTTTTTTTTACTTTTTTAATTGTTTATTTATTTTTGAGAGAGAGAGAGCACGAGAGAGAGAGGGAGACACAGAATCCAAAGCAGGTTCCAGGCTCCAAGCTGTCAGCACAGAGCCCTATGTGGGGCTCGACTCACAAACCGCAAGATCGTGAGCTGGGCTGAAGTCAGAAGCTCAAGTGATGGAGTCACCCAGGTGAGCCTAGCATCTGACTCTTGATCTCAGCTGCGGGTCATGATCTCACAGAACTGAGTTCGACCCCCTGCATTGGGCTCTGCACTGACAGCATGGAGCCTACTTGGGATTCTCTCTCTTCCTCTCTCTCTGCCTCTCCCCCATTTTCTCTCTCTCTCAAAAATAAATAGACATTAAAATAAATAAAATCTTACACCTCTTTATTGGGTCTGAAATCCTACTCCGAGAGTCCATGTAGGTGGATATGAGAAAGCGTAGAAAGTGGCCGAGCTCGCTCCGTCCCTCCTTCCGTCGGGAGCAGCCCTCTGTGACTTCCGGGGACAGTGGCGCTAAGGGCTCTCACCACCCACTGGACTTCTGCTCCTTTGTGCCCCGGGGTGTGTCCGGGGGAAGGCTCTCTGTGGGCCTTGGGGCCGCGGGCTGGGCTCGTGTGAGCAGGTCAGAGTTGAGGGGCGGCCTTCTCTGGGACAGGGGCTAATGGGCCGGTTCTCCAAGGTCTGAATAATCAGCTGCTGCGAATTAGGACTTGGAGCAAGTGTGTCAGGTGAGGCGAATCCTTGTTGGGGTCGTGGAGGACAGAACGTCTGCCCAGAGACGTCTGCGTCCCGAGTCCCCAGAGCCTGCGACCCACACTTAGCGCGGCCGGAGGGCTTTACGGTGTGGTTAAATCAAGGACCTTGAGCCTGGGTTTTGAGACTGGTCCTCTCGAGAGGGAGGTGGGGGGTCCGCAGGGCAGAGCGATGGTGTGGATGTTTGTGTCTCCCCCCAGATCCGTACGTTGAAGCCCCAGTGTGAGTGGGTTCGGGGGTGGAGCCTCTAAGGAAGTAGTTCAGGTCACAGGGCTGGGGCCCTGATCCTATGGGCTTAGTGTCTTTATAAGAAGAAACACTAGAGAGGCTGTCCTTTCTCTCTCCTTCCCTCCCTCCGCCCTCCCCCTCGCCCCTTCCCTGTCTCATCCTCTCTCCCCTGCTCCCATCTCTCCCCTGTCCTGACCGTGGACACGCTGGGGAAAGGCTCCGTGGGGACATGGTGAGAACGGGGCTGGCGACAAGCCAGGAAGAAGGCCCTTACCAGGAGCCGGATCTGTCCTGGATCTTCGGACTTTCCAGCCTCCAGCACAGTGAGAAATAAAACCCCGTTGTTTCAGTCACCCAGCCAGTGACATTTTGTGTGGTAGCCCGCGGACAGGGGTGGGGGTGGACAGGGGTGGGTGCACGGATGGCCCACGACCCATGCACCGAGGGGAGCAGGCATCTTCTAGGAGCTGGGAAAAGCGAGGTACTGGCTTCTTCCCTCCACCTCCAGAAGGTGGCCCTGCTGACGCCTTGACTTTAAGACCTCCGGCCTCCAGACCTGGCAGGTCACATGTGTGTTGTTTTTAGCCATTTTGCGGCAGTTTGGTACAACAGCCGCAGGAAGATAACCCGGGGCCACGAGGTCTGGCCTGCCCTTCCTTCCCCTTCCCTCGAAGACAACCCCCGGCCCTTCCTCTGGCACCCTGCCCTGCTCGCAGGCCCTCCCCGTGTTTGGGTGGAGCAGGTGACCAGGACACTGAATGCCACGTCCCTGGCCTTGGGGCGGGGGTGCCGGGGTTCTGGGGCTCGTCCCAAAACCGTGGGGGAGGAGCAAACCCCTCTTTCCAGGAAGGCGGCTGAGGGAGAAGGTAACTTGCCGGCCACTGGCCGCCTCGGGGAAAGGCCCCCTGGGAGATGGAGGCCACCCCGGAAGCCAGGAATGCAGAGCTGAGGGAGGCCCTGGGCGCCCCGACCACCCCAGTCAAGCCCCGAGCAACTTGAACTCTCCGACGCAAGAACCACTAGATGCCCTTGACCCGCCTTGAGGTGGCTTTCTGTCACTTGCAACCTGGAGTCCTAGCGTCACCCCCAGCTGACCCCACTGAGCTCCATTTTCTCAGGTGGGAAATTAGGGCTGGAGTTAGAGCCAGCGGCCTGGGAAACATTCTCACTTGGCTCGATCTTATCCCCAGAGCGGCCACTTCGAGTCTTTGTTGGGGGTGATTATGAGTCACTGCACTGCTTCCCAGAGTTTTATTTGCGGGCAGGGGTGGGGGGTGGGGGCTCCACGAAAACCCAAGTCCTGTCTGTGTGCTC
>PJEM01004189.1:62632-147484 GCA_004023845.1 Helogale parvula | reverse complement strand
CAGGGCCCCTGTGCCCACTGGCAGGCTGGGGCACCCACCGAGGTCTCTGTGGCTCTTGTTTTCACAGCCTTGGTGACAGAAGAGCCACCGCTTTTGCTCTGGGGTCTGAGTGTGATGTCACCGTGATGATAAGTATTATTTAGAATCTTCCATTTGTCCCTCAGGTCTTGGCTCCGCCTTCCCTGCTTCCTGCCTCGAGGCTGCCCTGTGCGAACAAGGGGCTCCTGTGCCCTCCACCTTCTGGTTGGGGAGCCCTACAGTTGCTAGCCAGAGGGAGGAGGCCGAGGGGACGGTGTCCGTTCTCCTGGCTCCTTCCGTTCAGTGCCTGTGTTCATTTCCGCCATAACGAAGCATCCCTGATTGGGGGGGCGGGGCGTGAACAACAGAAGTTCGGTCTCCCGAAATCCAGGAGGTCGTTAAGTCCGAAATCAGGGTATCAGGCAGGGCCACGGCCCCCCTGGAGGCTCAGGGTGCATCCTTCCCAGCCTCTCCAGGCTGCGGGTGGCTCTAGATGGGTCTTAGCTTGTGACAGCACCATGCCACCCTCTGCCTCCTTGTCACGTGGCCTTCTCTGTGTCTCTCTGTCTCCTCTCCTTTTCTTACAAGGTCACCCGCCCAATCCGGCCCCACTCCAAGTCCAAGATGATCTCATTTCAGGATCCTTAAATCATTATATCCTGTCTGCGTGACTCTTTCATTCTGGGCCTCAGGCCTCTGGTGCCTCTGGTGGTAACGGCTCTGTGCACCAGCCCTGGGACCCCGTTCCTCCCTCGGCTCCCCTACGCCCCACCTCGAGATGGAACTTTCCTTGAACGATCTCGAAGAACCATTGGTTTCCTGTTGGGATGCTGATGACGTACCGTCCAGCCCGGGGCACTTACTCCATCTCCTTCCCTCTTCGAAGTTCATTTTCATTCCTTCCTGGATGAAGAGATGGCTCAGCAAGGCCCAGTTCCCTGCCCAGAGCCACACAGCGGAGATGTACCACGAGGCATGCCCTCCTTCTCTCAGGAGAAGCCAGTTCTGCCTCCGAGAGGCATCCTTTGGGGCGCGGAAAGGTGGGGACACTGGGACCTGACTCCGGACTCTTGTCACTGCAGGTGAATGGAAACCCAGCTCCAACTGGCTTCAAGCAGAAGGGAGAATTTACTGGCTCATGTGCATGAAACGTCCGGGGCAGTGGGGAGGGGGCCTCTCTCGAGGAACCTCTGGATTCAGGAGTGCAAAGGACGGCGAAGAAGGCACACGTCCTCCTGTCGGCTCCGCGTCTCTGTGCCAGCTCCGTTCTTGGGTGACTGAGACGGGGTGGGGGAGGGGAGGGAGATGACTCTCGACTTCCCAGCTTCAGGTTCCCGGTGGACGGGAGCTTGTCTCTCGGTGGTGCCTGCAGAAGGCCCAGGGAAGACACTGGTGGATGGGTCACACGTCAGGCAGGTGGCTTCCCAAGGGGAAATCCGGGTGCCGCTGAAGCTTCTGGAAAAGGCAGGTGCTTGGTGGGGAAGGTGGGAGGAGGTTTTATCTGTGGCCTGAGGCAGTGGAGGAAGGAAGGGCCCGGCCGATGTGGGATGGGGGCTTCTCCCACCTTCCCCCTTAGCAGAGGGAGCCTCTCTCGCCAGGGGTTGGCAAACACTCGGGTATGGAAGGCCACCCCACCTGGTCCCAGGACGTCAGCTCCATGAACCCTCCCTAGGGATGGGACCGCCCCTTCAAGTCTGCCCTTCGTCGAAGTTTTTAGGAGCTGAGGTTTCCAGCTGCTCCTCAGGGAGGCTCCAAGGTGGCAGACGGGCAGGACGGAGCCCCATCTGCCGCCTCCTCGCTGTGTGACCTTGGGCACCACTGTCCTCTGGGCCTCTGTTTCCCTGCTGTAAAAAGGGGCCTGCTCCCTGTTGCCAAGAGGACAGAGGGAGGATCAGCAGACATCTGACAAGTGCCCTGTGGGGATCTGAGTTTCATTTCACAGTATGTCCTGCTTTTCCAGCTGTCCTCGGTGTCCGCTCCGGGCAGCCGGCGGCCAGGCAGCTGGGAGGCCCGTACAGGCTGGCCGATGCTCTCGTGCTGCCTTCCCACTCTCGGCATCCTGGCTAAGTGCTTGTGGGAGGCTGATGTGTGAGTCACGAGAGGCACCGGGTGAGCCCGAGGGGCCGGGGGCAGGGGGGAGGGTCTGCTCTCTCCAGGCCCCGAGTTGAGTACCAGCTTTTATACCAACTCAGTGCCAGGCCAGCGTGGGCCGCCGAGGAGGGAGAAGCAGCGCATCTCTGTCTGACCCGGGCCCTGCCTCCTCCCAGCCAGAGTCACACCTGGGGCAAGCCTGTCCCCTCAGCGCCTCAAGTCTCCGCCCCCACCCATGTCGGGGCTGTGCTGCAAGAGTTCAGGGAGGTGAGGCAAGCTGGCGCCACGCGCAGGGCCACAGAGGTCGGGGGCTCGACGGCTGGTTGACTGAACGGCCCAGTGTGGTTTGACACGGCTCCAGTCACTTGGTCCCCAGCTGTGCTCTGTCATATGGTTCGTTCCTTGACCTACAGTTCCCTTAACTTTCAGTTTTAACTGAAGGTGCTCGAATTCTCTGCTCTCTCCCTTCGTGCTCCCCTCTGCTCTGGTTTTGCTCTTCCTGTGGGTTGGGTGGGGGTTGAGGGGAGCAAGATTAGGGGTGTATGGCCTCCATCGCCCTGGTTCTTGCCCTCAGCTCCTGTCCCTGGTGAGACGCGCCCTTGATCCCTAGCCCCCTCCCCAGGGTGCAGGTTCAGAAGGACGACCTTCCACCTCATCCATCGTTTGTGTGACCCCCGGCCCACCATCTCTCTTCGACTCTTCTTCTGAGAGATCCATCCTGACATGTCTGGCTCTTGGTTCTGTGTGAATCTCCTTCTGCTTGCCCACTGGCTCCTGGGATTCTCCAGCCTGCACTACAGGGTGAAACGGAGATTTTACTGACCAACGAGGAGCCAGGTTTTCTGCTCCAGAGACTCAGTCCAGCTGGGCCCCAGGGGAAGGGAGGCAGAGGTAGCACAGGGCTGCCCTGTACAGGTGTTAAGGCTGCGTACTGCACAAGGGTGCCTCACCTATGAGGACACTGTTGTCAGTGTACACATAAACTGACCAGTGTGAGGCATGTGGGTACGTGTAAGGATGCAGGCCCACGTCTCCAGGTAGCTGGGGCAGGCCCTTTTATGTGAAGCCCACATGGGCCCGGACACAGGGCAGCACCTCTATGCTCTGGCACCCGCGCGTGCACGCGCACACACACTCACACACACACACACACACACGTGCGTGCAGCCGCACCATCCCTGCCGAGCTCAGAAGATGCCTCGAGGTCCCTCCACCTGCTTGCTGCTCTCACACCCAGGCCTCAGCCTCGCGGGGCTCCCCAAGGGCAGTCCTAAGTCAGGGTTCAGGGAATAAGTAGAGGCCAAATGACTGAATGAATGAAAGCAGGGCACAGAGGGCAGAGGGGCCAGAAGGGAGCAGACATGCAGCTCAACATTCTGACCACGTGCCTTCACTTCCTGGGAGGAGCAGTGTTCTGGACCCTGGCCAGCTTCAGGGTCTGTGCGGCGGGAGGGACGGCCTTTCTCTCAGCTTGAACCCCAAGTGGCTCGGGGCCTGGGTCTGCAGTGTCTCCCAGACCAGACCCGGCCCTTGGGACCAGTGGTGGAGCACTGACCTTGGAGTCCAAAGTTGAGGCCCCCACTGGCCACCTGGGTGTTCCCCGTCCTGGCGGCAGCCGCAAGCCACGGAGAAAGGGGCGTGCCAGGCAGAGGGTGAATGCTTTCCCAGGCCCGGTGCGCCCCTCCAGGAACGCCCGGCCTCTGTCCTCCCTCCCCTGGCAGCACGGGCTCCCCGGGCCCCCTGGATATGAGGCTGGGGGCAGGGTGAGCTCCGTCCCCGCCAGCCCGCAGGGAGTCTGCCTGCCCCTCCCTGGGCTCTGGTGAGAGACGAACACAAAGCTATTTTTATTTATGATAGTGTCAGTGGGCTGGCCTCCGTCTAGACAGCTGGTGTTATCACTCGGGGCCATCCTGGAATGCGCAGCCCCATTTATTGAGAACAGGAGACAGTGTGCAGATTAAGCAGCTCATAAAAATAAGCCGGGAACTGATACGGGGCCGGGCAAACCAAGGTAACCATCGAGGTCAACCTTGCACGTTGGTGTTGGACACCGGGTTGTTTTCAGAGAAAACCCGCATCGTGTGGCCCCGGGGGGGCTGGCGTGTCCTGCTGGGGCACAGTGAAAGCGTCACGACGTTAGTGCCTAAAGCCCAGCTGCTGTCCTTCTGTCCCTTCAACCTTCGGAGCCCGGCCACGAGGTTTGCTGGAAGCCCCCATCTCCGGGATCTATTTCTTTCTTTTTTCTTTTTTTTTTTTATGTCTTTACTTTTTGTTTTGAGAGAGAGAGGCAGAGAGTGAGTGGGGGAGGGGCAGAGAGAGTGGGACACACAGAATCTGAAGCAGGCTCCAGGCTCTGAGCTGTCAGCACAGCCTGACATGGCGCTCGAACCCACAGACAGTGAGATCGTGACCTGAGCCGAAGTTAGACACTTAACCGACTGAGTCATCCAGGCGCCCCATTTTTCTTCTTTTTAAAAAATGTTTATTCTTGAGAGAGAGAGAGAGAGAGAGACAGACAGACAGACAGAGTGTGAATGGAGAAGGGGCAGAAAGAGAGGGAGGCACAGAATCTGAAGCAGCTCCAGGCTCTGGGCTGTCAGCACAGAGCCCGAAGTGGGGCTCATACCCATGAAATGTGAGATCATGATCTGAGCTGAAGTCGGACACTCAACAGACTGAGCCCCCCAGGTGCCCCTCTGGGATCCATTTCTAAGCTCCAGACAGAAACATCAGTTCTTGGAAAAGGCATCCAGAGTGGCCTTGACCCAGCCCTTCTGAAGGGCCAAGACAGCTGCTGTTGAGACTTCTACGTGGACACGTTGGGGCAGAGCTGGAGGGCCCAGACCTGGGCAGGAGAGAGCCCAGTGGCAGGTGACAAAGGCAGGGACCCAGCTGGGCCCCAGCCGATGGTCCCAGCACCCTCTGAGCCTTGGTGTCTGCTTCTGAGAAATGGGGAGGCTGGTGGCTGTTGTGCAGGCTTGCCCGGGACGCAGCGTGCCCAGTGCTCAGGGAGCACCGGTCACTGTGATGACGCCTGACTTCTGTGGACAGAGGGCCGGGCACGGACAGAGCCCCCTGCAGGGAAACCCGGCCGGCAGAGCAGCCCCCACCTCAGAGTCGGAGCCTCCATCCCAGGCTCCACTTCGGAACAGGCACCCACCCTCTCATTCCTGTGGCAAGAGAAGCTATGGGTCGGGGCCACGCTGTCCCCGGAGTTCCCACCTGGCACCCCTGAATGAATGAGAACCCAGATCTGCAGGGCACCAGAGTTCCCTCAGCCACCGGACGAGGGAGGCTGCAAGGGGGTCAGAAGCCCAAGGTCTGGTGCCCGTGAGTGGTTCTGAGTTCGAGCTTCGTCACTCTGGCTGTGTGAACTTGTGCGTGCGTGCGTGCATGCGTGTGTGTGTGGCTGAGCAGCCGAGGTCACGGTGGCACCCGGCAGACAGGGCTGTTCCGGGGATAGCATGCCTCAATGTGCGTGAAGTGAGTGCTTTAGCTGGCACCCGGCGAGTCCTCGGGCCCGTGGCATTGGATGGAGGTAGATAGGAGGCTCTCGCCCACTTTGGAGGGTGGCTGGGAGGCTGGCAGAGGTACTTTCGTTTGCCCAGGCCCCTCATGGGCCTCGGAGCTGCAGGCAGGGCCCTGATCTTTTACCCTGAGTCTCTTTGGAACCTACTACCCCCAGGAGGAACAGACCGCAGCTCCTGCCCGGGAACAACTTAGGAAGAAGGCAGCCTTGATTTAGGGTCTTCCGTCCCTGTGGCACCCAGCAGCAGCACTGGGCTGACCCGTTGACACTGTGAGCGACCGAGGGGCCTGTCACCATGCACAGAAGAAGCCTGGATGCACAGGACCTCCCCCTTCCCAGGATGCTCTGCCATGAGAGGGCTCCGAGAAAGAGGACACAGAGGGTGGGGCTCAATGAGCCACACGGACGGGCTCAGGCTCTTCCCCAGAGCACGGACCGACTGCTGCTGGGTTTCAAGACAGGAGCGCCCAGGGCAGTTCAGAGCCACAGCCTGGACCAGGTGCTGCCTAGAGATGGAAGGATTTCTGAGCAGAACAAATGCCCCGGGTACCTGAAGTTCTGGCTGTTTTCAAGAACGCTGTGAGCTCAGACAGCATTATCCCTGTTAGTATATCCTCCCAACCCTGAAGAGGCACTCGCTGTGAGGCAGGCCCTGTTCCTAGCATCTTGGGAAGAGCCCCTCAACCAGCAGGTCCAATCCCCATCTCCGTGTCACAGAGGAACCTGCACAAATGGGCTCAATCCCCCCTTCCCTTAGAAAACTCCTATTTATCTTTCAAAACCCTGCCCTGGTCTCCTGGTGGGGGGCCACCTCCCCTCACTGCATCTCCTGGAGTCCCGTCTCCCACACCTGCGCCCGTCCACTGGGCTCCTGGCTCAGAAGCCTGCTTTCCTGAGTCTGAATCCCCATATGGCACAGACAGGGGGTCAAGACGTGTTTGCCAAAGGAGACAGCAGAGGCTGTGGCCCCTCTTCTCTTTACTCTACATGGGACCTCCTGGAGGGAAATGTCGTTTGTCTCCCTGCTGGCCCAGCTCACGCCCCAGTTGGTCTTCTCAGGAAGGAGGGGTGGGCGATCCCTGGAGAGGGGAGCCCCAGCTTCCAGGGACGGCTGCAGGATGCACGAGGAGAAGCCACAGGAGGAGAGGGTGGGGTGTCCCCTCGGAGCCACAGGCATAACCAAGGTGCTGATTTCCCCCACTCTCCCATAAACACATATTATAACACCTTGGGCATGCGTGGGCTTGCAACTTGTCGAGACCTTGCCTCATACCCAGCTCTCCTCTAACTTTGCAGCCCCGTGAACGTGGCTGGAATTATGATTCCCATTTCGCAGAAGAGGAAATTGAGGCTCCCAAAGGTGAAGCCCAGAATCACAGGATCAGTGACTGGTGTTCTGAGCTCCCGGCCTGGGTCTGTTTGCACCTCTGGGGAGGTCTGCAGGCTTCCCCTGCGAGGGCCAGCCTGGAAACTTCCTCAGTTCTGCCACCATGTCTGGTTCTCAGGTGAGGGCCCCCTGCTTAGGATCCCCCTTTTTCGGGTTTGCTAGAGGGCTCCGAAGTGAGGGGGGGTGCAAGGGCTGGGGGTGGGGGGCAGGGAGAAGTGGGGCTCCTTAGGGCTGCTGGGAAAGGCACCCGGGGCGGGGGCAGGGGCCCAGGGCAGGCAGGCTGTTCCTTCTTGTCCTGCAGCCACCAGGCCCGGCCCCTCCCAGAGTGGCCCTCAGAGGCGGCTCCTTCCAGGGAGCACCAAACTCCGGCCCGCCGCAGAGGATGTTTTCCTGCGCCACGGACAAAACATTTCTGGCACTTTCAGCAGGGGACTGAACAGTCTGTCCGCTTTGGCTGCGTTCGGGGTTCCTGGACGGACATGAGTGTGCTTTCACATGCAACAAGATTAATCATACAACCGCCCGCCCGGCCGGCTGCTCACCTGCCCCGCCCTGCCCCTGTCACCCGAGCTCTGCTCCGGAGCAGACTTCTGAGAAGTCCTTCCAAGCGGCCTCAGGAAGTGAACACTTGAGTCATGTGCCTCCCGCCACAGGCCTCCTCGGTGAGGGGGAGGGGCTGAGGAACACCCCCATCCCTGAGTCCTGTGAACCCCAACGTCTCACACTGGGCACATCGCATCCCAACAGACAGGTTGGGCCTCGGACCTGACGCAGGGGCCTGGATCGTTCTTCCTGGTGCCTCCCTGGTGGAAGTTTGTTAGAATTTCCAGAGGTTTGGGAAGATTCCAGAACCCCCTGGATGAGATGTGGTCCCAGCCCAAGTTCCTTGTGTCCTATGCTCCATTTAAAAAGGTCTCCAGGCCACCTGGGTGGCTCAGTTGGTTAAGTGACCGCCTTCTGCTCAGGTCATGATCTTGCAGTTCGTGGGTTCAAGCCCCACGTCGGGCTCTGTGCTGACAGCTCAGAGCCTGGAGCCTGCTTTGAATTATGTGTCTCCCTCACTCTCTGCCCCTCCCTCACTTGTGCTCTGTCTCTTTCCCTCTCTCAAAAATAAATAAATATTTAAAAAAAAATTTTAAAGGCCAGTCTCAAGTGGCCAAAGTGAAAAAACTGGGTAGGGCCAGGATAGAAGATCAGGAAAAAGAAAGGGAGACGTCTGTGCCTAGACCTCTTGGCCATGCCCTGGCTTGGAGGGTCCCCTCTAAGGGAGACCTCATTGCAAAGCGGTCCTCAAGGTCCCAAGGTTTGTTTTAGACCCTGCCCGTCTCAGAGGGCCCAGCAGTAAACATCAGCCAGAACATTCCACAAGCTTAGGGTGCTGGCCAGACACCCTGAGGCCAGGGCCACATGGCCACCCCGGGAAGGTCTGACGCTTTGGACATGGGGCTCCCATCCCTGGGTCCACTCGAGGGAGCCCAGGTTCGCGCCGCACAGGAGGGAGCAGTGAAGCCGCCCCGCAAAGGCCTGTGGGCCAGTGCCAGGGCCCAGAACCCCCCCGGGGCAAGCCGAGCTCCGGCGGGAGGCAGGCTGCTAACCAGTAAGCAAGTTGTAAAAACCCAGCTCAGACACAACATCTGGCAGCGGCTTCAAATAGTTCTCTGTCTGAAGTTGGAGTTGCTCGCAGCCCGCCAGTAAATCAAACCATGTGCGAAGAGGAGCCTGAAGCAGGGTCCCCGCTTGGCCGGGCCCCAGTCCTGGTCTCCCTGGCTCTTTAAATAGCCTGGGGTTCACATTCCATTTCCTTGTACGATCAGTGTGGAGCTGGCCCGGCCGCAGAAGCTTCAGGATGCCAGCTACCTCCCTCGATCCCCCCCAAAACAGACGGAGGGGGACGGGCACTGAGACTCCACTGTGCCCCTGGCCCGGCCTCCAGGCGATGCCCGTGTCTTCCTAGACCCTGGGACCCCTCGTTGTAGACGGTCAGGGGGAGGCCCAGAGGGAGCCCAAGTGCCCTGTCCACCGACCACTTGCAAGTTCTCACATCCTGGCCCCGTGGCCTCCACGCACTGCCTGGGTGCCCACCCCGTGGGGAAACGGCCAGCGGTTCTAGATCAGATCTCGGGGGGACCGGCCAGGAGCCGTGGGGGCAGAAGGCCGGTGCTGCTGTAGCTGACGACGCTGGAGGGGGGGGGGGCCTCTCCTCGTTTCCAGCGTCCGCGGCTGACCTGGCGCCGAGTTCTATTCCCCATGCTCATCATTTCATAAAGGCTCACGGTCGAAATCAGACTATGCAATGATGAACCTTGTTCTAAAGAGGTGAGCAGAGGGTTGAACGTGGCCCTCAGAAACATTAAGTCTATACCCTAAGCCCAGAACTTGTGACAATGAACTTCTTTGAAGAAACGGTCTTAGCAGATGCCATTAAAAGTCTCAAGGTGGGTTCATCCTGGATTATCTGGGTGGGTCCTAAACGCAGTGACAGGTGTCTTTACCAAACAGACACAGAGACACAGATGGGAAGCCCATGTGATGACAGAGGCAGAGGCTGGAGCGACGACGTGACTACAAGCCAAGGACAGGGTGGAGCCACCAGAGGCTGGAAGAGGCAGGAAGGATTCTCCACGCCCTCCGCCCCCTACCCCCGAGCTTTCCGAGGGAGCACGGCTCTGTCCACACCTTGATTTTGGACTTCTGGCTTCCAGGACTGGGAGAGAATAGCTGCGTGCTGTTTTAAGCCACCCAGTGCGTGGTGATTTATTGCAGAGGCCACAGGAAACTCGTACAAGGTGGAAATTTGGGGGTCAGAGAGGCCGAGCGAGGCCACGGAGCTCTTTCCCGCCCCGTGCCTTGCCTCCCTGATGAGGAGGCCGATTTTGAGAAAACTGATATCATTTGCATCCATCAGGAGAGAGGCTCCAGGACCCGGGCAACTTCCCTGCGAGATGCCTTCCTAGGAAAGGCTTGTTCACAAGACTTCCGAGCACACGAGGGTCTGTGGGAGCCCCAAGGGGGGGTGTGAGTCATCGCACCAGCTGCTTCTTTACTGACCGGTTATTACGGGCCAGGCTGAGCTCTTAGTTCTTCAGGGACACTGAATCTGCACGGTGACCTCAGGAGAGGAAATTTTCTCTCCGGTTCACAAATGAGGAAATCAAGACAAAAGGAAGCGGTGGGGGAGGGGGGGGGCAATCAGGGACCGGCCCCTGGGAGAGGTGATCGGAAGTGAAAGCAGCTGGACATAAAAGGTCCCATAGGGTGTGTGACCCGCCTGATTTCAACTGTGCACAACAGGTGAATCCATTGAGTCAGAGGCAGATGGGTGGTTGCCAGGCGGTGGGGGGATGGGGAGGGACCGCCAGTGGGCACAGGGCTCCCCCCCGGGTGGATAAGAATGTTCTGGAACCAGACAGAGGTGGTGGTTGAACATTGCAAGTGTGCTCATGGCCTAGAAGTTACACTTTAAAATGGTCAATGTGACATTCTTGGAGTTTCACCTCAATTTAAAATATATATATTTATTTAGTTTTGGGAGAGCACAAGCAGGGGAGGGGCAGAGACAGAGGGACAGAGGATCCGAGGCGGGCTTTGCACTGACAGGCTGACAGCAGCGAGCTTGATGGGGGACTTGAACTCATGAACCGTGAGATCAGGACCTCAGCCGAATGAGCCACCCAGGTGCCCCAGCTTAATTTTGTAAAACGCCGGTAGAAAAGGGTGAGGTAGGAGCCCTGACACCAAGCACCTTGATGTATCCAGCCTGAAGCTTCTAGCGTCTCAGCGGGCTGCCGGCCAGAGAGTTCTGCTGCCGGGTCGCAGACGGGGATGGCAGGGTGCCTCACATTCTTGCTGGAAGTTACTGTCCCGCGTGGGTTGGGGAGCTGGGTGTGAATCGCAGGCTGTCCTGGCTCCAAAGCCCTGGACCCTCTCTGCAGCCTTGAAGACTCAACACAGATGAGCTGAAAAGTGAAGTTCTCTGCTTTTTGGCTGAAGTTGGTTCTAGCTGTGGTCGTCACAACCCCGATGGTGGCTTGGTGGAGCAGAAATCAAAGGGAAGGAACCTCACAGCGTGGTCTGGGTGAAGAATCTATCAGAAGGCGGGGCCCCAGGATGCAGTGGAAGGGGGAGTGGGCGCTCTGCTCTTGGTGCTGTCAAGAGCGGAGACATAATCGGGGAAAGACATGGTCCCGGGTGACGCCGAGGTCACTGGAAATATCAGGGGCAGCTCCTGGGCGGACATTCCTGCTGGAGGGTGCCTGGGAAGTGCTCTAGGACCTGCCTGGCAGCTCCGAGCTCCTGGTTCAGCTTTTCAGGACTAATTTCCTTGGGGAAACTGAGGCTCACTCGAGGACCCAGCCCAAGGCTGAGGTTTTCTCCCTCCACTTCGGTATTTTTCTCAGACTGCCTGGCTGAGTCTTCTAAGCACTTCCTCACCTCGGAGGGTGCTGGCTACGCAGCCCCAGTTCCCCAGGACATTTGCACGCACTTTGAAACGAGGGGTACGGAGAACTGATTTCCCCGGAATCGCCCACAGCCGTGGTCTCCAAGCTTCTGTGAGTCACAGCCCCTGAAGGAAATGGGGAAGGTCCGGGGGTCTGCATGGGCACAACTCTGCCGATGCTCCAGGGCAATGCATGAGACTCCTCTCCGGTGTTTCAAGATGCAGATTCCTGGGCTCTGTCTGCTGCATTAGAGTTTCTGAGATTTTGCTTTTTCCAGAAGGTGCCCTAGGGGTTCACGTGCAGGAGGTATTCATGAACTTCTGCTTCAGGCCCCCAACCCGGGTCCTGCTATTCCTGAGCCTCCGTAAGGACACAGTCTTAGGGACGGCCATAACGTCCACCCTCAGAAGGGTCAGGGGAGGGATAAATGAGGTCTTTGCATTTCCTGCCTACGAGGTAGACCCGGGAGGGTCTGCACGGGGCCGAGTGGGAAGACTGACCCAGGGGAAGTCAGTGCCACCTTCCATCCTGCCAACTGCCTGCAGCCTGGGCTTCTCCACCGGGAACATTCCCTGTGCTCAGCAAAATCATTATCAGACTGGCAGCGGCCGCTGTGCTCTGGCCCAGGAAGAAAGCTTCCAAAGAAGTGTCAGCTTTCTGTTTTCTTAAAAAAAGAAAGAAAGGAAAAGAAAAAAAGAGAGAGAGAGAGAGAGAGAAAGGTCGGTGCCCCACAGAGGACACGGAGGTCCAAAGCTGGGACAGGATTCCGCTCAGGACACGGGGAGGACCCTGGGGCCAGCTCGGCCGCCGGCAGCTGAGGCCCGCAGAGCCCTGAGCGGCTTCCTCTAGGCTTGCTCGGCCCAACATCATTTGTTGATTCTAGAGCCCAGTTCCTAGCTCATGATTTCTCCCTGGTTGCCATGGCCCCCGTACAGAAAACACAGCAAACTCCTGGCCCCGGGCAGCTCATTTATTTCAAATATTCCTTGCAGCTGGACTCGAACCATGTTTGGGTGTCTGGACTGGAGCATGAACTAATTGCCCTGTCTTCGGCCCCCTCCCCAGCCCCCCTCCCCGGCGTACTTTACGGTTCAGTAAAGTCCACATTCCTCATCTCGCCGCCCGAGGGAGGGTGGGGGGGAAGGCTTGTGCAGGAGGAGGGTGGGGGGTGGGGTGGGGGAGGGCTCTTCCCATCTATGGCCAAGCCCCAGGCCGGCTACCTGCTCGAAGGCAGGGTATTAATTACAACCACATGGGCCGGGCTGCAAGACGGTTTTATTGAGACTGCTCCCTTCCACACGAAAGCCTGCTGTCCCAGAAGTCTCCCGGCAGTACAAAGGCCCTTATTTTCCCTGGGCTTCCACAACCCCCACCCCCACCCCCACCCACCGCCTGACCCCGCTCCTCCCATGCTACGTCCTTCAGAGCTGGCGGAGTCCCGACTGCAACCCACACATGAGCTCCAACCGAAAAATAACTTCAGGCCACCCGCTTCCTCCAGACGCATCCGGGGAAGGTATCTAGGGCTCCCTTTTCCCCAATACCCACCTTGATCTCTGGAGACCCAGGAAGAAAGAACATTATCAGGAAGCTGGGTTAGGGATGTTTGGACCATTCTCAGAGACCGATTCTAGACTAGGAACTGCCATTTTCAGGAACAGAAGTGCATGAACTTTTAAAGCGTGTGTTAGCACCCTCGCTTGTGTGCTGGGCCCTGTTCTAAAGCCTCATTTCACCCTTGTCCCCCCTGCCACGAGATGGGCAGCGTGAGGACTGCCGGTTGACGGAGGCTCATCCAAGGGTGCACAGGGAGAAGGGGTGGTCAGAGCCAATATTTGAACCCAGGCCTGACTCAGGAGTCCCCGTGCTCGTGCCTGGGACAACCCACGGACACACTGGAGGAATTTCCCTTTTCTCAGCAACTTGCCCAGAAAAAGAGCTGATATAGTCGCAAACAGCGGTGTCCAAACTCTGAGGCGAGGCCACTCAGGGAGTCCGAGAACGCTGCAGATCCCTGGCCTGGCCCCAGAGACGTGGATCCGGTTCATCTCAGATGGTGCGTTTCAGCCTCTACCTCCCCTGTGATGCCAGTGCAGGTGGTCCGAGGAGAGCTGGCCAGGCGGCTGCCAGGGGAAGGGACACGGGACTTGGGTCCTAAGGGTCTTAAGGGTCAGGGCACTCCTCACAGCACCACGGGATCCTGACAGGCCCCCTCGGAGCCGAAAAGTTTTCTTGCCAATTCTTTGGAAACCCGTTAGGACATGGCGATCCTATCTAGTCAATTTCTTGGGTATTCACAGATCACTTGCCAATCCTCTGAACGAGCCTGAATCTGCTGTCTTCTCTGCTAGGGGTTGAGGGGGTGCCCCGCGCTCAGCAGCCCGCAGGACAGGTTCACCGAGACGGCTCACTGACATCATGCACGCTTGGCACCAGGGGACAAACGTGAGTGCGGGACCGGCTCCTTCTACCCAGGGTGCAGAGCCTGGGCTCCTGGCACTCCATGCGGCCTCACATCCTGTCCCTTAGAAAGTTCACACGGTCAATGCAAGCTGTAGGACACGGGTGAGCTAGAGGCTCTCCTGATGAGCAGAATCCTTTCTCTCAGGCTCAGAAAGTCTTCGTCTGGGCTGCAGTCTTACAAACTTCTGAGAAGGGTTGGGGACATTCTAGGATCACCTTTCTAGAACTCTCCTCCTCACTGGGGCTCTGACGGGCATCCCACCCTCTGCCAAAGGGTCCTGGGGATCATCTCAACATCTACTGAGAACTGGACGTGCACAGGGAGGGCCTGGCCACGGCCCGTTCCCTTCCCCTGCGGCACAGAGAGGGACTCAAACGTGTTTTTGTATTTTAATAAACTTTCCTTTATTAGGTTACTGACTATTATTAACCATCATAAAATAGAACGGAAGTTTCAAAACTGTACAGGTCACAAGGTTCTGGGCTGAGAGGCAAGAAGGGTGGGGCCGGGGTTTGGGAAGCTGGGGACAGGGGTGCAGAGAAATGACAGCCCGAAGCTCATCCAGGGTCCGTGGGAGACAGCTGGGTCCAGGTGGTGGGGCTGGGATCTGCAGACGTAACACTCTCTCGTGTGCAACATTCGTGAGAACATGACCCACTCCAAAACAAGAGTGAGGAAAAGTCTTTAAAAGTCTTCCAGGTAAGGTTTCCGCCCCACCCACCCACCCCCTCCCCGCCCTTGGAAAAAACCTCGAAATAATAAGGGGGTAATTTACATTCCTCACCCAGACTTGGTACCAATTTTGTGCTTTAAAAAATATACTCCATTGGAAGACTTTTTTTTTTAAAGGTACCCTACAGCAGCTGTTTAAAACATAATTCTTAGAGACAATATATATGTATATATATTAAACATTTAAACAAATAAAGTCATCTGTTGTGCCTGTACAGAAATGAACAGAAGTCTGATTCTAAGAGCGTTAACTTCGAGATAGAAGGCGGTGAGCACGGTGGCAGGGGCCGGGGGCTGCTACGTGGGGGGGCTGCGGCAGGGCGCTAGTGACCCTCTTTGGCTGGCTGCCCCGTCCCACCCCGCCCTGCACCTCGTGTGGCTCTGGGGGTGTCGTGACAAGCTGAGGCTGTTCCACTTGGGTGCAGAGCCCAGACAGGGTCACTAAGCGGGGGTCCTGGGCTGGCTTCTGGGAGCCACCCTGCCCTTGGTTTCTCTGGGGGACGGACACCCGCTCAGCCTCCCTTCCTGGTTGTGGCTCTGGGAGGCCGGAGCCTCTGAGGACGCACATGGGAAACCTCAGCTAGGGAAGGAAAAGCGAAAGCAGCATCCCCCTCCCCCAGAAGACAGAAGAAATAAAACCACGTGCAAGACGCACGAGCCCGAGTGCTGGGTGACTCGCTGGGGAGACACAGGGAGCTGCTGCAGCCCTTGCAGACGGGCCCCCCAAGATTCTCATAGTGCACGTGAGGCTAACGTTCCCCGAGGGGCGTGCTCGGGAACTCGGAGCGGAGCCCCCTGGGAACTGTAGGTCCAGACCCCAAACAGAGCCACCCATGTGCCCACGTGAGGACACACCACAGACACAGCCTGACGAGAGGGGCGGGTGAGGTGCACACATATCCCAGGGAGGGGCAGGTGGAAGAAAGGCAACAGAACACTCCAGAGAGAGGGTACGAAAACACGGTTTCCTTTCCAAATGGAATAAATAAATGGCTTCTATTATTGTTAAAAGAATAAATACAAGGTTCCAAGGGACCGACGGCCGGGGCTGATGCTGGGCGCTCGGGTACCTGCTGAAGGGCCAGTCTCGGCTTGCGTCTGCCTCGGTGTCCGTGGGGAGTTTCTGACGCCCTGAGCGCTGTCTGCCGTGGTACGGCCCCCCGGCCTCAGCACCAGCTTTCATCCAAGCACCTCTTAGCACCCCTGGGATCTGTGCTTGGCGCTGGGACCCGGTGGGTGGTGGGGGTGCTCCACGCCACCCTGAGGGCAGATCGGAGCTCAGCGCAGAGCTTCCTGGGAGCCTATTCTTTGTGTCCTTTTCCAAGGAGGACATGGCACGCAGGGG
Source organism: Helogale parvula (assembly GCA_004023845.1). Lineage (NCBI taxonomy): Eukaryota > Metazoa > Chordata > Mammalia > Carnivora > Herpestidae > Helogale > Helogale parvula. The sequence goes on along the minus strand of PJEM01004189.1, from coordinate 131,479 downwards.
ACTTCTGCCAGTGTCAGGGCGGGGGGCAGAGGAGCCTGGCTCGAGCTGTCCGTGCCCGGCAGGGGCACCGGGGAGGATGACGAGGCAGAGCAGGGACTTCTTCCCGCCGCCAGATGCCAGGCGACGGCACGGGGCACGGCGGCAGCTCGGTGAGGCGGCGCCAGGTGGCTGTCGTGCAGGCGACACGGGGCTGGCGTGTCACTGGTAGAGGAGGTAAGCCTTGAGGGAGGCGGGCAGCGGCAGCGCGTGGATCTCACCCAGACGCTCCTTCCCCAGGGCCAGGCGCACGGAGCGGCGGCAGAGATCCATGAGCGGCAGGGGCTCGGCTGGGGGGACAGACAGGGGACAGCAGGTTAGCACAGCTCCAGAACAAGCAAGGCTGATGACGATGGCAATACTATCACTGTGTGTGTATGTGTGTGTTTTTTAATGTTTTAATGTTTATTTTTGAAAGACAGAGAGAGACAGAGCACGAGCAGGGGAGGGGCAGAGAGAGAGAGGGAGACACAGAATCTGAAGACAGGCTCCAGGCTCTGAGCTGTCAGCACAGAACCCGACGCAGGGCCTGAACCCACGAACCTGAGAGATCATGACCTGAGCCAAAGTCAGACGCTTAAGTGACTGGGCCCCCCAGGCGCCCCATCACTGTTAGTTTTAATACACAATTGGTGATGAAACCATTTTACATTTTAGGTCGACTGTTAATAGCTAAGATGGAGAACCTGCCTGGGCCGGCCACGCTAACACCATCTGTCTTAATGGTTTATTATTTATTTTTATTTCTTAAATGCAGCCATATACTTTTGTTCTTTTTTTAAAGTTTATTTATTTTGAGAAAGAGACAGGGTGAATGGGGGGAGGGCAGAAAGAGAAGGAGGAGAGAATCCCAACAGGCTCTGTGCCATCAGTGTAGAGCCCGACGTGGGGCTCGATCTCATGAAATGTGAGATCATGACCTGAGCTGAGATCAAGAGTCAGATGCTTAACCAACTGAGCCACCCAGGCGCCCCTCCCTTAACGGTTTTTTATGGTTTGCTCTGAGAGGCTTAACAAGCACACAGGGCCGCAGCATTACCTTCAGCCCCATTTTACAGATGAGGACGCTGAGGAATAGTGAATCCAAACAACTTGCCCAGGGTCACGGTGCTGGCAGGAGACGGAGCAGGCTCAGAACCCAGGCCCTCTCTGCTCTGACCCATCAGACCCACCAGCCTTCATTGAGCATCCGTCTGGGCACACGGAAGCCAGCCCTTTCCCACACATGCCCCGGCCCCAGACCCCACGCAGGCGTTCAGGAAGAGAATATTCTAGGTGAGCCCAATGCTCATGGGTCCTGCAGCCGCCCTTCCTCACTGCTGAGGGCACCGAAGCCATGGGGGCCCAACGTGCCAGGTGACACTCTGGGGTCCAAATCCAGGCAGTCCGGGCTCAGCAATCACATCCTTGGCCAGCAGACCATGTAAGATGTAAGAAATGCTGGTCTGGGGAGACGCGCGGAGGAGGCCCAGCCAGCCTGAGGGTGTAGTGTCTACGGAAACCCTGGGTCCTGGCTCTTCCCTCCACCCGACAGAGTGGGATGCCAGCCCGGCCTCTGCAGCTGGGACCCCCATGACTGCCCCGGCTGCCGCCAGGGCATCTCAGCTCGCAGCCGGGGAGACTGAGGCCAGGGCTCATGGACCTGAGGCTCAGGCACCTGGATCTGAGAGGGACCCCTGGCTGCAGCCTGAAGGATCACTTTCGTCCTTGTGTCCCCAGACGGCCTGGGACCTGTCTTCCTACAGGAAGTTCGTGGCTCCAGAAGGAGTGTGACGGTCACTCCCTCCCAGGCCCTGGAGGCCAATGCGGGCAGAGCGGGCCTTGCTCTCCCTGCCCCCACTCCCCCCGGAATTGACTTTTTCTGGCTCTCCTCCCAGAAGCAAGGTGCAGGTGAGCCCACTTGGAGCTGCTCAGGGCCACCCCACGGCATCCCTGACATGGAAAGAGCTCAAGCGACCGCATCCGTGGCTTCGTCCAGGGTCTCCCCTTGACTCCGAGACTCCTCTGTAACCGAAAAAACGTAGAAAAGCCCAGCATCTCCCCTGAGCTCCCCTTCCCCCAATGAGAAGTGGATCACAGTTCTCTAACATTCATGAGTGTGTCCCAGAGTATTAAAAAGAACATAAAAAAAACCAAAAACCCTCAACTATTGAAGAGCAAACCCTACGGCTGGAGGTGAGGGGGGGGTGACTGTTGATGAGTCCGGGTTTCCTTCGGGGAGATGAGGTGTTCTAGAACCGATCACAGTGAGAGGTGCACAACTGTGAATGTACCAGACCGCGGACTCACACTTTAATGCGGGAATTGTACGGCCTGTGAATTACATCTCAACAGAGCTGTTATTAAAAAGAGAATAAATCTTAGGCTTGAGAATACATTTACTAAATTCCTGGCTTTAAAGGAAGGCCAGTGACTCCCACGGCGGCCAGCCACAGCCAGGCAGGAGAAGGAACTGAAATGGTGCACGTTTTTCATGAAAAGCTTTGTCCGTTCCTGGACAGCACGGATGATTAAGGAGAGCCCTGCCTGGAGGCTGGAAAATGCACTGAATGATCTCCCACCGTCTGGGGGCCACGCTGCCCAGACTCCCCCGGGAGCAGGGCCGGGGGTCTCCCACCCGCGAGCCCTCGGGGCCTGGAGTTCCCCCCCTCATAACACGTCCGGGGTCAGTGGCCTCAGCTGGGTCCTCACTTCCGCCCTGCCCAGCAGCCTGACCTCAGGCAGACCACTCCCTTGGCCTGGGCCTCAGTTTCCCCATCTGTAATCCAGACCAGATGCTTTCCAGAGTCTCCTTCAGCTGAGATCCTGATGGCCAGAAATGCCTCCCGGGGGCTCTTGGCCTGGACGCACCAAGTGGCCCCTCCGTGGACTAAGTGGAGGGTTTGTTTCGGAGGCTCTTCCTCTCCTCCTCTCAGGAGCTCTCTCCATCTGCCCCCATCGGGCCAGCCCCTTCTCCCGCCAGGATGTGGCTCAGCCCCATGGGGAGGCCGAGGGCCTTCCCCTGGTGGCAGAGAGCACTTGAGAAAGTATTAAGGGCCATTGAGTGTGGCCAGAGGGCTGTGCAGGGCTGCAGAGGGAAGACGGAGGGACTTCCCATCACACCCTCTTAGCTTCATGGTGTCCAAGGCATCCCACGGGGACCCTCACCGAGACATGTGTCTACACAGTGGAGCCCTGCACAGCCCGCAGTCCCACTGCCTCACTTTTGATGACAGCCTACCTTAAATTAACATCATGGCACCCGCGGCAGCCACGGCCTCGAACTCGCATTGTGTGTCTGGCGGGGACCGCGGCCCCCCTCAGAAGGGGGAACGGGTCAGGGAGGTGAGAGCCGCGCGGTAGGAAGTGAATACACACCCGGCCTGGCCTACTCTGCAGTCTGGCTCGCTCTAGGCCCACAGGGAGATGGCCCCCTGCAGTTTACCCCCAGGAACCGGGAGCTCCGTCCACCTCCTTCCACCCCCACCGAAAGGCGCCGTGAGAAGTGGGGAGCTTCCCCAGCCTGGGCCATCTTTGGACCACACTGAATGGAGGAGTTGTGAAACCAGAAGAGACGTGTCCTTCGGACCTGATCTGCCAGGATGAGCTGCCGAAGCAGCCGCTGACAGAGTCAGTCACCCCAGCATCCCATGGATGGGTCTACTCTTGGGGGCTGCGAGTGCACAAACAGGTCATGCCCCCCCATGGCACAGCGCCATGGTCCCATGGTTTTCCAAAGGCTGGGCAGAGACCACGGGTGCACTGGCCACGGAAACGGGCGTGGGCACTGAGCCATGGAAAATGTCCGTCCTGATTTCAGTTGGTCGCTAACAGAACCCAGGGAGCCTCCAGGCTCTGTACCCAGCCCCACCCACAAAGTCAGGTACCCACTGAAATTCCACCGAGGAAGCTTCCAGACGGGGAAGGCAGCGTTTACTTATGTGACGACCCGGGCACGGTGCCTTGGCCGCTCTGCCCATCCCCTGGACGCTGAGGTGCTCATCACACACTTGACGTAGTTTGTATGAATGGGAGGGGCGGGTGCTGAATACAGCCCAGAAATCAGGAGGTGAATCGGGTGCTATTTATGGGGGCAGAAGGTTGAGGAGCAGGATGGTCTAGGCGCCAACTCCCATCTCTAGGAGAAAGGGTTACCTGGCGGTCTATCTGAGTAGGGCCCAGCATGCCGGCCGGGAGCTCTCCCACAGCCCAGCTCACGCCTCTAGAGCCCACGGCTGTGACAGTTCATGGGCTCAATGAATGAGCTGCAGGGCTGGGAGGTCAAGGACAGATGTCTTGCATCAGGAAGTGCCCCCGATTCAGCCACGTTCCCATTCTCACCCATCGCCTTCACCGCTCCTGTGACTGAAAGCAGCTAAGGGTGCAAATGCTCCCTGAGATGGATTCTAGAAAGTTATGGCTGGAGGATGACCATCCTGGGGCATGTGGGCATCTCCCCTTAACGTGAAGCAATTCTTACCAAACAGAAGCAAAACAAAACACCAACCCCTTGTCCTTGGCAACGAGGGAAGGAGGCCTGACACTTGGCTGGGTAATGAGGCACCTTTGGTTCCCTGCTCCCCCGACTCAGAGCCTGTTGTCCTCATGTGACCAGCCTTTTGAGGGAACAGAGGGTCTAGAACAATCCCTTCCCTCCCAAGTGGCCTCTCTCTCCCAGAAGGAAAGCCTTGCAGGTTGGGTGGTCAGTATCCTTGACCAGGGCACCTCCCTGGAGCCCAGCTGGAATCGGGGTGCGGGAGGGAGCCACCAGCGGGTAGGGTGCCCTGGGAGGCCAGGAGGACACCAGGAGGAGGTTACCCAGTGGAAAGTCTCCTGAGGAAAAGAGCTGAGTCGTCTTCAAACTCACAGTCAGACAGACCTCACCAAACCTCTTTATCTGGGAGCCTCCTCTCTCCCCTCCGTCTGCCGGACCCCGAGACACTGATGCACCCCAGGGCTCGGGCTCAGCCTCAGCCCTGCCCGCTCTCTCCATAGGTGAGCTCATCCAGGGGTCTCAGCTCTACACACCATCCAGCCACTGGTGACTGTCCCACCGACCTTGTCTCCAGACAGCAGAGCGAGCCACCTCTGCGTGCATTGAGCATCTCAAGCGTAAGCTCCCCACCCTGGCCCAGCCCCGGTCACTTCTCCCCTGGACAACTGTCATGGCTCCTCCCTGCTTCCCAGTGGCCACTCTTGCCCCCACCGCTCATTTCTATGCAGCAACCAGAGCGGTCCTTCTAGGGCACGAGGTGCTCTCTTGGTACAGAACCGAGGTGAGGCTGCCATTTATCCTACTCCGTGTGTGTGTCCGGTTGCCGGTGCTACACCAGCCACATGGGTTTTCCTATCTGCATCCTCCGAAGTCACTGGGTGTGCAGAACAGGGCCCATTCATGACCGGCTGGCACTGGGGAAGTCAAGAGGGCAAGGGCACCACCCCAATATTGCCTGGCACTGAACCCGGTAACCAGGGTCATGGGACTGATCGAAGCTTCAGACCCATGAGCAGCTCAGCTTTTTACCCAGACCTTTTCCTCTTGCCTTTAAGTTTCCCTGACCCTCCCTTCAGGGAGGCGGATTTGAGGCCTGGCCTCCTGTCTCCTCGTCCAACTGCCTCTCGAGTGAACCCTTTCCTTGCTGCGTCCTGGATGTCCCAGGGATGGGCTTTGCTGCCCATCGGGGAGGCACACTTGGCTTTGGCTACGCCATGGCATTTCAGGGGAGGGAAGGGTCCTCCTCGTTAATCAAGAGAAACCCAGGTGGGCTCCAGCCACCTGGTACTTGGGAATCTCCACCCAAGACCCTGCTCACAGATGCAACTCCCAACAACGCCTTCCCATGCCCACTCCCCACTCCCCTCAACCCCTGTACATTTCCCCAACAAGAAAAGTCACAGAAGCGTCCGACTTCCCACCTGACGAAGAGCTGACAAAGCATCTGTCTGGGCCTCCAGGACGGCTTTGGGCCCTGCCCTGACTCAGCGAGGAATAGCTCTGGCTGAATATGTCCTCACTCGCCACAGTGAACTTGCCCTCCGGACCACTGGGGGGTCTGTGTCCTGTATGAGAGCTGGCTGTGGGAACAGCGGAGCCCTGATGGCCCTGTTCCTGGAGGGGACTGGGACTGGACTGCTCTGTGGAGACCGATAGCCCTGGTGACCTGGCAACAAGACAGAGGACCCAGCAATTTGTTCATCCGCCTGGCTGTACAGAGTAGGCATGGAACTATCTGGGGCTCTGGTCACCCTTCTGCCAGGGCCAGGGCTCCCGAGATCCTAGGTCCTGGGCAGGATGTGCCTGGTTCTGCCAATCCCTGCCTATCCTGGCCCAGGCAGATTTGGCTGCAGACTTTCTACTTGGGAGACAGACTCACAGAACTCGCTCTGCTGGTTCCCCAGACTGGGTCTGAGATAACATCGGGGGAGGTGACCTGCTGGATGCGCACCTGACTGCTCCTGTCGGGTGTCCCATGACCGAGGGGTACCGGGTTGCCGTCACCCAGCCAAAGCCAGGGGCAAGGGGATGGTGGAGGCTTCCAGAGAGAAGTGTTTAAAACTTCCCTCTGACTTATGTCCCTGGATATTTTCTCTGGTATCTTCCAAGGCTAAGGTAGGGAAGGGGCGTGGGAGAAGATGAGGTTTGGAGGTCGCGTGACCAGAGTAAGCATTTGTGCTTCTGACCCCAGCAGGGGCTTCCCCGACTGCTCACCGGGCCTAAGATCTTGGGGCGCTGGGCCAAACCTGCCCCTTAAAAATGGTCAGCGCATGGGTGGGCAAAGCTTTCTGTATCACCCCCTTTCCGAGGTGAGGTTTGCAGATGGTAGAAGGGACCCATGAAAGAGTGAGGGCCAACATGGAGATGGACACTTCTGGAACTCTGGGACCTCCTACCAACATGGGGTCCCAGCCACAAAGCCACCCATAGAACCCTCTCCACTTCCTAAACCAGAATGACAGTGTGGCCACATATGGGCTATGTTCACACGTGGTTCGAGAAAGGCCACTACCTTTACCAAAGGGGAAATCACTGCTGATTCAGCCTGCTTCTGATCCACATGATCCGCCCCAAAGGCCACCTGACATCCTGACTGAACAAGCCCCTCCGGCCCCTCAGCACCAGAAGAGAGAGACGCTAAACCTGTCTAATGAACAAGAGAGAACACTGGCTTTCATCCTACCCCCAAGGCTGCAAACCCTAGCTGATTAATACCCTGCTACTATGCCAGAATTTGGTCAACCACAGATCAAAACTGGAGGCAGACCAAACATAAAATAAAAGCATCTACCCAGGCACCCATCCATTCATTCACGCATCCATCCATCTAATCGTCCATCCATCCATCCAACCATCCATCCATCCATCCACTCATCCATCCATCCATCCATCCACTCATCCATCCATCCATCCATCCATCTACTCATCCATCCATCCATCTATCCATCTACTCATTCATTCATCCATCCACTCATCCATCCATCCATCCATCCATCCATCTATCCATCTACTCATTCATCCATCCATCCATCCATCCATCCACTCATCCATCCATCCATCCATCCATCCATCCATCCATCCATCCATCCACAAGGTGCTATCAGGTAATCTGGCCAACTCTAGTTAGAATTCTTCATGTAAGCAGAGGAAGGCAAGAGTAGCTTCTGAGTATCTGAATCTGCTGGGATGTCTACCTAAAGACAATTTAGTTCTCTTGACTGTGAACTTTGGGCCAGGCCCAGCCAGGACCCTGGGGACAAAAATCCAGGAATGCTGCCACACTGGACAGCACAGAGGACACTTACGGTCAAGGCCATTCAAGTAGCGCATGCGGATCTCACAGTGGCCCCACACGGCACTCACTACAGGATACAGTTTTTTGCCCTTGAGTCCTCGAAAAGCCACTCCCATGTACTGTCCATCCACAATGAAGCTCAGAGTCCCGTCATCCATGTCCAGGGCCACGAGGAAGGAGTCAGGGACGATAAACGTCTCATCCGGCTCCAAAAAGGCCGGGTACGTTTTGCTCGGCTGGTTTTTGCCATCATGGTAGAGCCGGTTGCGCCCCAAGTCCCAGCCCCAGGACTCGTGGTTATTCCCCACGAGGGTTGTGTACCCAACGGAGTGCAGGGGGGCGTCCGCTGTCGCCACCCCCACCACGGCGTGCGTGCCCCGCTGCCTCATGGCCCACGTGATCTGCCACACGTGCAGCCCACGCGTGTACCCGACTTTGCCCCTGATGGCGTCCGTGCTCTGGGCCACCGGATGCCGGTGAAAGATCAGCTTGTCATCCTCCTTGACGAAGACGTTGAGCGATCGGTCATTGTTGTTCCACGAGTGGAGCAGCTGGACGTCATAGGACACGGGGGGCATGTCTAGCAGCAGGTCCAGGCGGGTGGGCTTGCAGTAGTCCAGGCCCTGGAGCTCCTGCTTCAAGGGCCGGTACGTGGGGTCCCTCATGTCCACAGTCTTGATGCCTCCGGTGACCTTCTGACCCATGTTCGTCTTCGGTTTCACCTTTGCACGCACTCCCAAGGCAAACTCATCAATCGTGGGGTCTCTTGTCCAGTTTTCGAGTGAGGCCCAGACAGAGGTCCCAAGGAAGGTTTCCAGGTGGCCTCTGCAGACTGCGGAGCGCTTGGTGTTGTCTAATGAATGGAAAGAGAAACAGGAGGGTGAGCCGGGCATGCAGGAGGAAGGGGGACCAGGAGCACAAGGCTGCCCACACAGACATGTCCCAGCAACCCGGGCCCTGCGCTCCCAGCACTCGGATGTGCTGCTCTGGCCCCAGGGCTACACTGCCAGGAAGGGGCTGTCCACCTCCAGCAGTCAGCCGGGGGACGCGGGCTTGGGGACGGGGCATCACGCTCGATGGTGTTGGCTACACGACACTCTCCAAATACCTCATCACCGTTTCCCAGGGCAGAAGGCCAAGTTGGCATGGGCCCTGAAATTGGCCCCGGAGCAGTGGGCATCTTCCTTGGGCAAAGCAAAGGGAAGCTTGTGTCCCTTCCCTGTGGTCTTGAGGGAAAGTGAAGCCCTGACAGGCAGTGGAAACTTCTAGACTCCATTTCCTAGCCCCTCTTTTCTAGCACAGCTGCTTCTAGGGGTTCCCGCTAGGGAAGGGGACCCCGGTGCAAGGCGGAAAGCCCATTTGGGGCCTCCTGGCTTGCTGGTCCCTGAGGCTGCAATGACATCCCCGGCAACTTCTGTGTCCCTCCTGGTGACACTCTTCTCATGGCCCCTGGTGTCCCACCAGTGACACTCTTCTCATGGTCCCTGGTCATGAAGGTTCTCACCCCCCATTCCCAGGTAGTTCTGGACCAACGCTGTCATTTTTCCCCACCCACACCCTTCAATGAGCAGCCATTGTTTGGCCCCTTGTGTCCCAAGAGCCTCTCTGGGGAGGAAGCCCGACTCCAAGACGCCTTGTTCCTCCCACTCTGGCTTCACCGTGCCATGGGGTTGGAGGAGAGACATCAGCGCATCTGTCCCGTCCTCTCCATTGGCAGTACCAGGAGGGTTATGACCAGGGAGGTGGGGGTCTGACATGTGGGGAGGACTGACCACCCCCACCATTCGCATCCTCAATGCCCAGCCTTGGAGAATGAAAAGAACATGCCACTTTGGTTTCCCAAGCCTCCCTCAAAAAAAGCTTTCTGCCATCACAAACCTCCTTGGCCTGTGGAAGGGACTCGTGGCTGCCTGGTCCAGGGGAGGGGCTCCTAGGACCAACCAGACAAGGGAGAAGGCAGGCTCCTGGCTAAGTAACTGAGTGAGTAATTCGAGGGGCCAGGGAGCGAGGCCACGGTGCCTGGGGTGAAGAGAATCCAAAGGAGCCTGGGGAGGGGGTTGCCGAGGGGTTCCCTCTGCAGGTGGCCCCCAGCTCTTCCACCGTGGGAGTGACAGAGCACCTGTGGGGGGATGGGGGCAGGGCATGCAGGGGAATCTGGGAGACGGGGCCATGGGCCTCCCTGTGGGGTGCCTGGAGGCCAGTAGGGCTAGAAGCATCCATCTGCAGCAGGCCTGCTGTCTCTCCTAGGTCTCCCCGCTAACCTGGAGGGGCCTCCCTCCCCTGGGACCATGTCTTCAGGGCAGCCAGGCCTCTAGGAGGCTGGCTCTCGGCAGAATAAATGTCCCTGTGTGGGAACACTTGGACCCGGCCCCCCCATCTCAGGGAGCACACCACGCTTCTTGCCCTCCCCTTTCTGGTGTGGAATGGAAGGCTTGCTTGCACCCTGACGCAAGGTCATTTCTTCAGAGACAGGCTAGGACTTCTTGTGACAAATGTATGCAAAGCTGGTATAGAGTAAAGGTGTCCCTCTGCAGCTAGAGGACTACCCTCGTTCTGGAAAGTTCTGTGGATATCGCAACTTGCTGTCCTACATCCCCCAATTTCAAGCTTTCAGGCCCATTGAGTCCTGAGAGCCATCAAAACCTCCAGGACTCACCCGTGACCCCGCTGAGGGGCCACCCTGTGGCTTGGCACCTGCTTGTCAGGCCTTGTGGAGGTGGGTGTAGAGAGAACCAGGGTTCTGGGGTGCAAACATGGCCTTGGCAATTGCAGAGACTGGGCGCCACCAGGCTGCAGCCTTCCCTGAGCCCCCTTCTCCATGTCTCCCCAGACTTCATGCAAGTATTTCCCTGAGCTGGTCCGGGGCAGTTCTCCAAGTCAGAAGTACTCATCTCCATCCTGCCTGAGCACCTCCCTCTGCCTGGTGCCCCATGACATCTGTGTAGGACCCTGGTGGGGACCCAAGTTAGCTCTCTGGAGGACAGGAGGGAGCTGACTTCCTCAGAGAGCTCATTTCACTGCTTCCTGGAGCACATGGCCATTGCCCTTTAGTGGGATCTAACCCAGCACCTCGGCGTTCCCACGCTGGGCCCAGGTTGGGGGTAAGGAGGAGTCTGGGGGTCGGGGGGGACACTGGGCAGGCAGCACATGCGGGAAGGGAAGGTGGGGAGAAGTCCTTCCAACACATTAATTTAAACTATTTGGAGAGATGGGCTCCTGGGTGGCTCAGTGGGTTAAGCATCCTGACTCTTGGTGTTGGCTCAGGTCACGATCTCATGGTTCATGAGTTCGAGCCCCATGTCGGCTCTGCACTGGCAGTGCGGAGCCTAGTGGGGATTCTCCCTCCCTCTCTCTTAAAATAAACAGTAAAAAAATAAGCTATTTGGAGAGAAACGGGTGGAAATGGAGAATGGGGGAGGTGGAGGGGTGGAGCGGGGGAAGGGACGGGGGTGAGGAAGGGAGAGGGGAAGGGGGCTCTCAGGCCTCGGAGCTGGTGCCCCTGCTTCAGCTACACCCGGGATCAGCAAACTTCTCGTATAAAGGGCTAGAGAGTAAATGTTTCAGGCCCTGTGGCCAGGCAGCCTCTGATAAGTGCACAGCTCTGCCCTGTGGTGTGAAAGTAGCCCTGGACATGCATCGATAAGTGAGCAGGGCTGAGTTCCAATAAAACTTTATGAGAATAAGCTGGTCCTTATTCTTGGCCGAGCTCGGCCAACCTCTGAGCTGGACAAGGGCCCTTGCACATCGTCTCCGCTGAAGACAGTGCCGCAGTGGAAGGCAGAAGATGGATGTGGGAAGGAATCTGGCGGCCACAAAGCCAGCCCGGCCTCGGAATGAGCCAACAGAAAAGAGCACGACCTCAGTGGCAGTCGGCTATCTGGTCAGGCAGGTCGGGTCAGACATGCTCCGAGAGTCCCCAGCCTCCAGGCAAGTCCATTTGCACAGCCTTTGTGCTAAGTTCCTACCCTCCTGGGCCAGCAACCCAGGGGACCATCCAAGAGGGAGGTCCTTTTGGGGGTCCCCTGACCATGTGACCTAGAGCAGGGAAGTCTGGGAGGAAGAGGGTCGGGTAAAAGTGTCTGCAGCACTGCGGGGTGGCTCCCGCCCAGGGGACATGGTCCACCCTCTCTGCTGCTGCTCCGGCCTTCAGAGTCACCCCTAAGTAGTCAACCACCATAAATAGCAACCCTGGAGCCATCCGTGACTCGGTTGTCACCTCCTGTCCCCACCCCGAGTCCTGGCTATGGTCAAAGCTGATGCTTCCTTCTCATAGATTTCCTCCTGTCCACACCCAGCCCCCTCTTTGCCATGAAGGCCACTGAAGCCATCCAGATGCCCCCCTTCCTTCCATTTTTAAATATTGCCGCAGAGATTGGCCCTTCTGTGGGTCCTGAAACATGAGTGTCCCAAGCTTACCTAAGACTCAACTGAGACAGTATTCCAGAGAGGACCTGGTACAACTGGCATTTTCACTTTTATGTTTATGTTTATTTTCTAGATTGTGCTCTGTACCCTGAACAAAGGTCACTGTTATCCATCTTCTTGGTCACCGTGCTTGGTCCTATGATGGACATTGGTCTTGAGCCAAGACCCAAGAGTCTGAAATGTTGAGCAGATCAGATTTAACATCCCTGTGAAGCCAGGGGTTGGCAAACTTGTTCTGTGAGTGCCCAGATGGTAAATATTCTAGGCCTTTCAGAGAATTATGTAAATGAATGGGCATGGCTATGTTCCAATAAAACTTTATTGACAAAAACAGAGTGTGGGCCAGATTTGGCTCAGAGGCCATGGTTTGTAGACTTCCATTCTAAACCCCCATGCAAACTGTGGATGCAATTTCCAAAATGCCCGGATAAGATGCTGGGGAGTGGGGTAAGGGGCGGAGCCACAGAGGCACTGGTTTGGCCTGTGCAGCTCTTGCAAACACTGGGCCAAGGAGAGAGTCCTCCCAAACTTCAGGGCAGAACCAGAAGAAGCAGTATAGACCCCAGCTCTGGGACCAGTCCCCTTTCCTGCCTTCTACGAGGCAAATGCAGATGACCAGGCCTTTCAGAGCCTAAAGTTGTCACCAGAGTGTCAGGGCTGGGGATGGACCAGACAGCCCTTAGTGAGTCTCTGCGAATTGGGAGGACAAAGACTTTGTCCCCCTGGGGGAGAAACAAAGCTGCGGAGGGTGTGGCCAGGTATTGACCTCCGGGGCTGGAACCAGAGAGGCAGAGGACAGAGACGGCCCGCTGCTGCGCCACCACCCACCAGTCACAGGCAGCGTCTGGGGCTGAGGCTGATGAGCGGGAAGGGCGTGCAAGTCCACGCCGTGCTGGGCGGCGGCTTCTCATTCTCTCTGCGGGAGCTCTCGTTCACAAAGCTCATACACACAGGGGCGCCCGGGGGGCTCAGTCGGTGGTTAAAGATCTGACTCTTGGTTTTGGCTCAAGTCATGATCTCGCAGTTTCACGAGTTTGAGCCCAGCATTGGGCTCTACAGTAGGCAGTGCAGAGCCTGCTTGAAATTCTCTCTCTCCCTCTCTCTAGGCCCCTCCCTGACTCACACTGTTTCTCTCAAAATAAATAAATTAATAATAATTTTTAAAAAAGCTCACACACACATTAGCACAGGGCACAGGGCCCCCAAAACCACATCTGCCGGTTCCTACTCATGGCTGTCACAAGCCAGCCCTCAAGATGAATTCCTCCTTTGTACCCCTCTGGTTGCCTAGGTAAATACACTGTCCCCACTGTCCTCAGTCCCTGCTGCTTCCCTACGACCAAAGGCAGCAGCAGGGGCGAGCAGGGCCCAGTGTGACCTGGAGGGTGGGGGGACCAGGGATCTGTGTACTCGGTGGGTGGATTGCGCCCTTGTAACGGGCACGAATGCAGCAGGGCGGCTGTGGGAACCGGGAGCAAGAATGCACGCGGACCTATAAACACACACGCAGCTGTGGGCACGCACATTTCAATGGAAGCAAAGTAAAATATGTTCAAAGGGGCTCTGACCGTAGCACTATTCTTCCTGCCAGATCCGGGGAGTCGACAAGTCGTTCTGGGTTGCGAACTCCTGGCAGTGTTATTTTTCTACAGGTAAAATCAGATTAAAGATCAAACAGGGTCAAAGGAGAAAACTAAGCGCAAAAGGATGGGTTGGAAAGCCCAAGAGGGAAAGGGCCTTCTTTACACAAGTCCTAACACAGAACTGCCCCTAATGTGGGGTCAAGTTCTAGAGCCGCGGCTGGCACGGGGTTCTGTGTGGGACAAGTCGTGGGGGAGGGGGTGGTTCAGAAAACGCCGCGTGGATCTCTTCCTCGCCTGGAACAGCAGGCGAGCCGCCCACCCCACCGCACTGCCCTGCGCACCTCTCCCTTGTCAGGTGGGCCTCGTGGTCAAGTTCGCCCACATCGACGAGCGGCTGCGGTGCCGTCCCTGAGGCCGAGGGTGCTCCTGGGGCCTCACTCTTCACACTCCACTTCCCTCTGCTCACAACTCAGCCCTCCTCCCACTCACCAGCCTGGCACAGCCCTGGTCCCAGTATGTGGTGCACGCGGGGACAAAGGGAGGAGGACCTGCCCCCAACATCAAAGTCAAGCACATGGTTGTGTCTGTCTCATGCACTGGAGGGCTGCCTGGAGGAGGCAGAGAGGAGCACACCATGGAAGGGAAGCAGGAATCACAGCCACGGGGCAGGGACAATGGCCCTGTAAACTGACTTGTCCTACCCTGAAGGGGGACACAGAGGGACATGAGCAGACACACCTTGGAAGCTTTAAGACTCTGTATTTACTTACAATCGTGTGGATTAAAGATTAAAGGCTCTGGGACCAGGAGCGGGGGTTGGGAGTGTCACAGCACAGGTGTCTGCTGTCGGGTCAGATGCCACCAAGCCCTATGGTTTGACCTGGGGGGACCCCTTTCCCTCTACGGAAACCCCCCCAACTCTCCCTTACTAATGCTACACACACATCATCTTCGATGGGTCAAAGTCAGTTCATGGTCCGGTGCACAAGGGGGTGCTTCTCAGACCCTCTAATGGGCAAAAGCATCCCACTTAGTGTGCCGCGGGGTTGCCAGGGGATGGGGTGGCCTGGGGCTCCGTCAGGGCCACCTGTTCGTACTGGAATTCTGGGTGGGCCCTGGATCTTCCCATAGCCTCCCCCTTCCTCAGGCCAAGGGGCAGCCAGATCTGGCTCCAGGTCCCTAGAGGACGGAAGGAGCAAGAGCTTCCCCACAGAGCACTGTTTGGGGGTCTGATTCCTGGGCCAGGGCCCCATCTTAACCCAAGCCTTTAATGACCTAAGGCAGCCGACGGATTCTCTCTGAACGGAGAGGGAGTGGACACACCACATCCGTGTCTCCTGGGCACCTGCGGCTGGAGAACGGTTGTTGGACATGCCACGTTCTCAGTCCACGAGTCTTGGAGTGGAGGGGGGCTGGCAGACCGTCATCTGTGAGAGGGGACAGGGAGCCAGGCGGGATGCACGGGGTTAAAAAGGTGGAGGTGGTCTAGAGAGAATGTGGGGGAAAGCCGCCCACGGACAGGTACGGGGGTGTGTTCAAGACACGCATCTCGGATGTGGGGCCACGCAGCGGCTGCCATCCAGGCGCCACACCCCCAGCAATCACCCCCCAGCCACTCTTCCAGGACCTTGCCTGTGGAGCCCGAGATCCCTGCATGGGGACGCGTGGACAGAGACTGTCATGGCCCCACGACGCCCCCTCCCCCGCCTTGGCGAGGAGGAGGCCGCCCCCAGGACCGCTGACATCCACAAAACATAATGTGATGTCGTCACATCTTAAAAAATAAACTGGAGAACACGATGCAGAATGTGATCCCGTTTCTGTAAGAACAGAATTTAAGAAGATTCTATCTGCACAAGTTTATCTGTCGGCAGGCACAGAGAAAGGTCTAAAATGAATAAACACCAGACCTTTCACAACAGTTAACCCTGGAGGGTGGGGTGGAAGGAAAGATGCGTTCATTTTGAATGCTTTTTGAACCAATTAAAAAAACTTTTTAATGTTTTTCATTTATTTTTGAGAGACAGAGAGAGACAGAGCGTGAGCAGGGGAGGGTCAGAGAGAGGGGGAGACACAGAATCTGAAGCAGGTTCCAGGCTCTGAGCTGTCAGCCCAGAGCCTGACGCGGGGCCCCAACCCATGGACCCTGAGATCATGACCTGAGCTGAAGCCGACGCTTAACTGACTGAGCCACCCAGGCGCCCCCAATCTTTTTTTGTCATGCATGTACTACTTGGGTGATGAAATGATTTTTGAGCACACAGAAACGAATCTTCCACAAATAAGTTGTTTCCCAGTGTAATTCCTGAAGGCTCTCCACGTGTGTCACGTCCAAAGTGAGTACAAGGTAAACGTTTAATTCACCGAGGAAGACCCATGGGAAGGGTCCCGAGTCGGGAGGAGGGCGAGAATCACCGGGTGCAATCCCCCCAAAGAGGGATTGTTTCTCTGCGATTTCTCCCAACACTCCCAGTTGCACTGTTTCTAAACCGGGCAGCTCCTGCTCTGCTGGCCCCACAGCAGCACCGAACGGCTCCGTCCGGAAACCTGAAACCCACGGCGGCCGTGCAGCTCTGTGCCCAGCAAAGGGGCAGGCGAGGAAGGAGGCCCTCGGAGGGCAGATACCGGAGAGGGGCAAGAATTTTCAGCCTTGGCTCAGACAGGACAGCACGCTCAGCACCTGCCCGTTACTCTGCAGGTCCACCTTCCAAAAAACCACTTGGGAGCAGCCGGCCGTGGAGCC
Organism: Helogale parvula; assembly: GCA_004023845.1. Lineage (NCBI taxonomy): Eukaryota > Metazoa > Chordata > Mammalia > Carnivora > Herpestidae > Helogale > Helogale parvula. The sequence goes on along the minus strand of PJEM01004189.1, from coordinate 114,923 downwards.
CATCTCTACTAAAAAAAAATCATCTTTTTGTTTTGTGGTTTAAGGAAAAGTCCGTTGAATGGGCGGAAGGAAGGCTCAGATGGAGACACATCCAAGGTGACAAATGGATGGGGTGGGGGAGGAGGCAGGGCACACACGCCCAGGAGGGCCACCAGAGAGAGAGTGGCAGTCACACACTCACCTCCTTTTAACTCAAGTCCCCCTCAGTGTGTCCCGATTGACCCCAGAACAGTAAAACCATTGTTTTGACCCAAGATGGGGAAAGAATGAAATTCAGGCTACGGAACAAGGTGACCTATTTATAAAGCTTCCTTTCACCTGAAGATCAAATAAACTCCCTCCCTCCGCCTCCCCACCTCACACATCAGTTTGCAGCCCAGAATTTTGCAAGAGAAGCATGCCCTGGGCAGTCTGTGGTTCTATCACAAGACAACTTCTGCAGCTTGCAGACTTGCTGCCCGGCCCTGCCTGCCAGTTAGGGTTTCGTGCTCCCGTGAGCTGGGACCCGGGGACACGCTTCGGTGGTGGCCGCTCAGGGGGCTGGAGCGTTCCCACCAGCAGGATGAGGCCACACGGTGACGGTCCCTCCCCTTCCCCCGCAACACACACCCCATCTGCCCACTTGAGGACAGATGCCCTGGGAACACCCAGGAGAGAGCCGTGTTTTCTCACGCAGGGATATAAAAGTGAAGCCGCTGCCCCTAGAACCGACAAAACGTATTGGTCCCTTCTGGAAAGTTCTGACAAGCGACTTTAGAGAGAAAATCCCGCATGGTCCAGAACTCTAGCCTCTGACCTCAAAAGACCAAGAATGCACCTGCTGCAAACACCTACGGAAGGACCCAAATTACTCACGGCACTTTCAGAAATGGCTCACATCAGTTGAACCTTGCCCCTGGGAAACTGGCATTACATTCATACAGAGACTAAAAATTAAAATAAAGACTCACGGCTGCAGCCCAATCAGGGTTGTGACGGCAACAGTCTGTGTGCTTCGTTCAGATGAGAACCCCGGCTCTTGGAGGGACCTCAGTGACACACAATGACACGGAGACAGCGGCAGAAGAGCCTTTGAGAGGCAGTGAGAATGGAGCCTGTGGTGGGAGCTGGGCGCCCACCATGCGGGTCCTGCCTGGGGCCCTCTACACAGGGAGCAGGAAGCAGGGCACAGAGCTGGTCCATGGGGGCAGCCTGAGCGGACAGCCCACGGGAGCCCAGGGGAAAAGCTGTCTGTGGGTGAACAGCCTCAAAAACTCTAAACATAAACTCCTTAGGTCAAGAGCAGCGGCCGAAGTCCCCAAAACTTTCTACAGGAAGAAGAGGACGTTCTGTGATGGTGCTCACAGGAGCAGGTCTCAAAGTGGGGTCCCCGCCCCAGGAGGCCAGCATCACCTGCCGGGAGAAGCCAATGCCTGGCCTCCCTCCCGTCCCTGACTCACTGAATCAGGGGGCGGGGTCTAGGGGTCTGCATTCTAATGAGCCCCCCCCCCCGGCCCCCACAACATTGGGATGCTTCTGGTTCAAAGGAATCACAGCTTAACGTTTTAGGATCTCAGATCCGTGCGAAACAATGGCCAGGCTCAGATTTACAACAACGGTTTTTAAAAACTGCTTGTTCGATCTTGACCTAAATATTTCAAATGTTACACATGCTCATCAGAAATCTCAATCCAGGGGGGGGCGCCTGGTGGCTCTCCCGGTTAAGGGATTGACTCTTGGTTCCGGCTCAGGTCATGATCTCGCGGTTGGCGAGCCCCGAGTCGGGCTGGCTCCACTCTGACAGCGTGGTGCCCGTTTGGGGTTCTCTCTCTCCCTCTCTCTCTGCCCCTCCCCTGCTCATGCTCTCTCTCTGTCTCAAAACAAACAAACAAACAAAAGAAATCTCAATCCAGAAATGTATAAAGTATAAATTAAAGTGTCCCCTCCCACTGGGGACAGTTCACTTAGAGCAAACTACTCACCAGTTTGCTTTTCCCAAGTCATACCAGATTAGCTCCTGGGCCGATTTAATGTGGTAGGAGCCGCATAATATTCCATCAGGGGAATTTCTGTCACTTGCCTGTAGAGATGAACGTGTAGGTGATTTGCAGTGAAGGTCACGAGAGATTTCTCCCTAGCCGGGTGGCCTTAGAACAACTTCCTCCCATGAGTTTGTGGCCACCTCGTCTCTCAACACGCTCCAAACCTTGGACCTCAGAGCCCCCACCCCACTGTCCATGTTTCGTAGAAGAAAAAGCAAAGGTCCCAGGAAGCTCCCACCAGGCTGCCTGGTCTTTGAACTGGTTACGGTGGCAGAAAGGTGCTCAGGTTCCCGCACAGCTAGTTGGACTGAAGGCTGGTCACCTGGACCTTGAATGGAACGCGGCCAAGGAACTTGGAAAGGATTCTAAAAGGAATCAAGCCTGTGCCTCCCGGTGCGAACTAATCGCCAGTCCCTGGGTGCGATTTCACGGAACTCAGCAGGATGCGGAGGGAGAGGTGAATCCCCACGCCTCGCAGGCCCGCCCAGAGCAGGACTTAACCCCATTCCTCCCGCCACAGGAGCCCCCGGACTTCCTCCTCCTGTCCCGTCAGCCACTCCTGAGCGCCGGGCCACCACCGTGAGGGGAAGGCCTCCTCGGCAAGTCCAAGGGCAGCAAATCACTCAATCCTAAGCTCCCAGGCAAGCAGAAGGGTCCGGCCGCCGGGTCCCCATGGCACTCGCCTGTCACAGGGGCGTAAAGTGAGAAGGCAGGAAGGGGCCCCCCCAGCTGCCCAACAGCCGTCCCAGGCGCTGGCTGACGGGCCACGGCGGAGAGGTGAGGGAAGAGATTTGCCACGTCCACCGGAATGAAGAACAACTGTATCTGCCCTATGGGTAAAAATCTGGGGAAAAAAACCAACTTTTCGGGCGTGTGTGGGAACAGAGATGAAGTGAGTCTGTGTCTGAGGTTCGAGAGGCACACTTATGAATTTCCCTCCCTTTCAGATTTCCTTACTGTTGTTTTGTTATTGCTGCAAAAGCATACATGGATGAACCCAAATGTCCATCAGAGGGTGAGTGGGTGAACAGAGAGGCAATACCCACACAACAGACACTATCCAGCCATAAAAAGAGAATAAAGGGCTGGGCGCCTGGGTGACCGACTCAGTCAAGTGTCTGACTTCAGCTCAGGCTATGATCTCACGGTTGGTGGGTTTGAGCCCTGCATCGGGCTCTGTGCTGATGGCTCAGAGCCTGGAGCCTGCTTCCGATTCTGTATGTCCCTCCTCTCTGCCCCTCCTCCACTCATGCTCTGTCTTTCTCTCAAAAATACATAAACATTTTAAAAAAACAATTAAAGACAAAGAATAAAGGGTTAGGACATTTGGGCGGCTCAGTCAGCTAAGCGTACGACTCTTGCTCTCAGCTCAGGTCTTGATCTCAAGGTCGTGAGTTCAAGCCCCGCATTGGGCTCCACGCTGGGCATGAAGCTACTTACAAGACAAACAAGAACACGGTGAATCTCAAATGAAATACCTCATGCTGAGTGCGAGGAGCCAGATCTAACGAAAGGTCACATCTTGTAGGATCCCATGTATATGATAACACGTGACTCCACAGAGACAGGGAGCAGATTCGTGGGCTGCCGAGGCCAGGGCAGGTGGGGAAGTGAGACCCGCTGCTGCTAATGGGTCAGAGCCCCCATGGGGGGAGGGGGGGATAAAGATGATAAAGGTGTTCTGGAACTAGACAGGGTGGTGGCAGGCACAATATCACGAATGTACTAAATGCCATTGCATTGTACTCTTTAAAAATGTTGTATTGTGCGAATTTCAGCTCCACAAACAAAAAAACCACAAATGAATGAAAAACCCCGACCTGTCCAAAGTCCACATGGCAGGAGGGGGGTGTGGGAAGGGCTGCAGAATGGAGGGGGGCCCGGGGCTCGAAGGAGCCTCCTAGAACTGGGCACGGCCGCGCAGTTCTCCCCCCCCCCCCCCCCCCGTTCTTTCTACCAGAAGCAAAAGCACCAAGCTGCAGTCTGGCAGACCCGCAGCCTGGAGGCGGCGCTGTAGACGGAGCGTCTCTGGGGGAATCCGGGGCGTGCGCCTGCATCTCTGTGCCCCGACCCAAGACGTGCATATGCAGAAGAACCGTGGCCTGAGGACGGCGACCTGGAAGGACCGACGTCCCGGCGATCACTCTCTGCATGCTCCTCACTGGGGGAACGAGGTGGGAGCTGGTGGGGGGGAGAGAGAGACAGCCAGGCTAGGATCCCCAGGCCCCCGCATCTGCCCAGAGTGAGTCAACACCCCGAAGCCACTCTGAAAGGGCAGAGACCCTGCTCTGTGACACGGGGAAACCATCCTGCCGCTGGGATCCCGCCTGCCCTGCTGGCGCTGCGGGGAGAACAGTTTGACTGGGGTGAGCTCCGTGTTCTCGCGAGGATTACCGCTCACAGGTCTGGAGAGGTCTAAGCCTCTGAGTCGGGCACCAACCACCACCTCCCACCGACGGACTTCACCCAAGCCCTCCGTGCATCTAGTAGGTGTCTAAAACACTTCGGGGTTGCAGGCTCATCCCACCCCATAAGCACCCGCTGAGCCCTGAGGGGGTGGCATGGGCTTCCCAAGTCCCCTTCTTTGTTCCTTAGTCCCTGAGCTCCCCAACCGGGTGGAACTTGGCAAGAGCTAAGTCAGCAAGACCGTCACCTGCAGAAGGGATCCACCGAGAGGGGGTCTGAATGTGTTCAGCTGACGGACACTTGGAAGACATCCAAGTCCAGATAAGGTGCCTTAGGGCTGGAATGCATTCCAAAAATATTAGGCGCCTACTGTGTACATACAGGTAGAAATCACTGCCCTTGTGGAGCTTAGTCTAGTGACAGAGAGAATCACTTGAACAATTAACACAAACTTCAGGGGCAGAAATTTTTTAAAGTTTATACCTTTATTCTTGAGAGAGAGAGAGCGAGCGAGCATGAGTATGTGAGCAGGGGAGGGGCAGAGAGAGAAGGAAAGAGAGAATCCTAGGCTTGAGCCCACAAACCATGAGATCATGACCTGAGTTGAAATCAAGAGTTGGAGGCTTAACCATTGGAGCCACTCAGGCGCCCCATCAAGGGCAGAAATTTTTATCTGTTGTGCTCCCTGTGGCAGCCTCAATGCCTAGAAGAGTGCCTGGAACACAGTAGGTGCTCAATAAATGTTAAATGACTATGTATCCAACACAGGGCCACGTAATAGGTGTCGAAGAACACTTAGGCAGAGTAGTGAGGACAGAGCAAATGACGGGAACGGGCGGTAGGGAAGGCTTCTCTGAGACCGTGATTTGTGGACAGAGACCTAGATAAAAGGAGGGAGAAAAGCATGAGCCTACGTAAGAGGAAGGGGGTCTGGGCAGAGGGAACAGGATGTGCAAAGGCCCTGAGGTGGCAGCATGCCTGTGGTGCTGGGAGAATAAGAGAGGGGCAAGGGCGGTATGGCTGGAGCGCAGGCAGGGAGGCTGTGGCCAGAGGCAGGGTAATGGCTCCGGATTCTGTCTCCAGGGATGGGAAACCGGCACAGGGCTTTGAGCGGGTGGGGACACTGTCTGGCATCTCTTCTAATGGAGTTCTTTCAGGTGGCCGCGTTGGGAGGAGGCTGTTGGCAGTGGGAGCCAGGAGGCCAGCTGAGGGGTCAATGCAAAGTTGCAGCTTGAACCTGAGGGTGGCTGAAGCGGAAGGATCCAGAATGTAACCAAAATGAACTATAACCCGATAGGTGATATTAGGCCTTGTCTAAGGAAAGGGCTTGTTTAAGAAAGCGAGTGGTGGGTGAGGACACAGACCCAGAGCACGAGAAGATGGTGCCTAATCTACGGACCCAAGGACTCCAGCTCCTATTATGTCCACGCCCTATGGTGACAGCAGAGACATTGGGTGACAATACAGGAGGGCCACTCACACAAATCTTTTGCATCCTTGACTGTCTTACTCCTTACTGTACGTGAACATACCACCTCAGGTTTATACCTCAGTCTCTTGGGAGTTTGGTAGATACCTCTCAACTGTATCAATATTGGAGACACTGGGGGCGGCGGGCGGGGGCGGGATCCAGTCCCTGAATCTACAAAATGTGGGTGGACCTAACAACCCCAGGGACTCAGCTGGCCCCCTTGGGGTCCGCATCTGAGGAGCCCCACTGCCTCTACCTAAGACTTCTTGGGGCTGGAACGGGGTCAGTCAAGGGCAACTTGTTTACCAAATACTTATGAACATGGAAGACACATGCAGTCTGGAGTTGGGCCACTTGGGCTTGAGCTTCAGCTCCACAAGCTGAGTGACCCTGGGCAAGTTGTCTAACCTCTCTGAGCCCCAGATGCTCCTCCATAGGAATGGCGGGGGGGGGGGTGACTACATGACATTACAGGTTTGCTTTGAGGATTAGGTGAGGAGCCCACGGAAAGCCCGGCATTCCATAAAGACCCAACACTGGTGATGCGCTTGTAATTTAGTGGCTTGAGGGGAAGGGAGGAAGGAAGGAAGGAAGCAGAGAAGGAGGGAAGGGAGGAAGGAGGAAGGGAGAAGGAAGGAAGGAGGAAGGAAGGAAGAAGGAAGGAAGGAGGGAAGCTGGGAAGGATTCCTGAGGAGGCATCCCTGGTGGCTCTGCAGTGGCAGAATGGCTAGAACAAACGGCCGGCTCGGGGTGTCCGTGACTCAGCCAGGAGGCTGCCTCTCACCATCTCAGGCTCATGACTGACGTCAGAGAGGCCCCCGCAGGAAGCCCTCAGGTGCGGGGGCCACGAGGCAGGCAGTGGTCTTGCCCATCTCTACGGGCACCCCCTGGTGCCTCCCCCCCCGCCCCCCACTGTGCCCGCCCCAGGATGGAGTGGCAGCTGCCGCGGTGGCCTATGGGGTCCTGGGTCTGCTGTGTCCTGGGCTCTCCCAAGGCCAGGTGGCAGGGACACACACATCTGGAGAAGGTTCTTGGGAAAGCAACTTGGTTTGGGCTGAGTCTATCCCACTGGGGAAAGCAACTTGGATCTGGGCTGAGTCTATCCCACTCATCACATCTGAGAACACAAAAGGAAGAAAGGGGAAGTGGGGAAAAAGGGAAATTGGCCCAATATCCATTTAATGGCCTAGTCCTGGATGGCAATCGGGGCAGAGGGCGGAAGAAGCCAGAACGAATGAACGTGCTTGCTTCTCTGCATGACTTTGGAAACATCAGCAAGACAAAAAAGGGATTTCTTCTGCACGCTGGACTTGCCATAAAATACAACCTGCAGCAGGTGACCTGCACAGGGAGACGGACCAGGGGAAGCGCCCCACACTCCTCACGGTCACGGCCGTGGGCGATGCAGACCCAGGTGCAGGGACCCCTCTTCGGCCCCCTGGCACAGTGGCCCGGCCCCCGGACTGCCCTGCCGGCTGACCGAGTTCCCGGGGCCGGAGGACGACCACAGCTCCTCTCCGCCGAACCCTCCGAGTATTTCCAAGGCCGTCCCACCCTTCCATTCCCATGTCAAGGGCGCCTCTTTTCTGCTGAGGCAGCAAGACCTGCCAACGCAACGAGGGGCCGGGACCCAGGTTTTCGTAACACAACGCCTCCCCTTGAAATGCACCGGAGTGAGGCACTGAGGTTTAATAGTCTCGGCAGCTGGGCTGGTGGAGGGAATCCGTGCGACAGCTCCGGCTGGTCCCCACGCGCCAGGCCCTGACCCCTGCCCAGGTACCCCGGCTCTCATGATCGACTGTACCCCCTCTCCAGGCTCCCGAATGGAGAGCCAGGCACAACCGAGTTTCTGCACGTGGAGCAATGCGACTCCGCCCTGGCAAACGGTCCCTTTAGGGGCCAGGGAAGAGTCGCCCTGTGCCCCGCATCTAGGCATGTCTGGAGCGTGCTGGGAATGCAGAGTCTCGGGCCCTCCCTGACAGAGCTGTGCCCAGGTGCCCCCCCCCCACCCCCAAGGCACAAGCCTGGAGAGAACCCCGCGTCAGAAAGAAGGAAACAGGGGCGTCCAGCCCTCTCCAGGAAGCAGCCCTAACACAAAACTGGACTCCAACAAACCCGATCTAGGAGCCGACAAGTTCAACAGAAGAAATGGGCAGAGCCTGTCAGGGCCCCATCCTTCTGCCAGACCCACCGGAACAGGAGGAGCATGAAACGGGCCATAGATTCCCCGGCCCACAGCTTCCAGAAGCCCCCCGCCACTCTGGGTCTGGGAAGACCACGGTTTTGGCGACACCATTCCAGACCCGCCCTCCTCTCACAGCTCACTGGGGGCTCCCTTCTGCCCACCCTCCAAGCCCTCCTCAGCTCTCCCTTATTTTCCAAATATCCTCCACTCCCCGGGCTAGCCATGCCAGCCTCGCCCCTCTTCGGGAGCCTCACGCTCCCCTGTGGCCACACCTGCTGTAGCGCCACCAGCTGGAATCCCGTCCATCTGTCTGTCCTGGCACCCTCGGCCACAGAGCCTGCCCGGCCAGACTCATGCACGTCCCCATCTCCCGCAAAAACCTCCCCGGGATCGCCTCAGGACGCTGGGTCCTGCTGGAACCTAGCATGCGGGTCCCTTGTGGCCCCAAGTAGCATCCTGGCTGCGGCCCACAGCCCTGCGGGAGACCCGCCCCTCACGGCCCGCCAGCAAGTGGCCTCACAGTCTTCCGGACACCTACCGCCGGATCCGGAGTTCTGGAATGTTTCGGGCTAGCGCTTGGGGAAGGCACCAGGAGAGGAGTCCGCGGGCTCTCAGGCTGGGGGCAGATCTGAGGAGGGGAGGCAGCCTCCCTGCCAGTGGCCAGGCCTGTGGGTCCTCCCCCAACCCCCCGCCAGGCCTCCTGCGCTGGGGCTGGAGCAGCGCTGGCCTGAGCAAGCACCGCCGTCACCAAGGGGAAACGGCCCTTGGTTACCACTGGCCCGGAGAACACAGAAGGCAAAACAAACAGCGGGGCCGCTCCTCCACCGACTGGCTCCTCGCTGCTGGGAACAATTACAAGGTAATAGGCCAGTTTTGAAAAGCCCTCCAGAAGGGAGGCTGCGGGCTACTCTGTAACCCATTCCCTTCCCCCTGCTGCTCCCCGGGACCCAGAGACCCGCCGTCCGCCCCATTCAGGGACGCCCGGGAAAGCCAGGCTGCAAGTCGCAGGGGACGCGGAGCAGAGGCAGGGTCTCAGGCCGACACTGTACCCACTCCGGGCAGCCAGGAAGCCAGGGTTCAAAATGACAGGTGGGTCCACGTTGGCAGGTGTGGAGGTGACAACCCGAGGACCCCTGCCAGGCCCACAGCGGTGGCCTCCCGATAGTACTGTTCCCTCAGCCCCCTTCCCAGCCCCCCTCCAGGCAACGACCAGCTCTCTTCGTCCTCAAATGAGTTGTCATGAAATCACAAGAAACTGACCAGCTTACGGGGCTCACCAGCTGGGGCTGGCGGGCAATGGGCCAGGACTGCACCCGGGCCACGGCCAGACTCCCCAGGGCTATGTCCGCAGGCCCAGCCTGGGTGCTGACCCCCTTCTGCCTCCAGCCAGAGTGGACCCGGAGCCCAGGTCTCCCCCACGCGGAGGCAGCTCACGGCCGGGCCAGGGCCGTGTCCCAGGTCCCCATGACAGAGACTCCAGTGGAAACAGGGAAGGAGAGCTGAGTGGCCCTTTGTCTTCAGGCGTCCCCCAGGCAGCGGCGGGGCATGGACAAGGAGAGGTTCTCTGGCTGCCGCTCCCCTCCGCCCCCGTGGATTTACACCTGAACCTTCAATATCGTCTAGCACCGATTCAAGCACCTTTCTCTCCCCTGCTTCCATGCGGAGCAGGTGCGAGCTCACGGGACAGACCACTAACTCTGGACAGGGAACGTGGCGGCAGGTCCAAATCCCCAGCAAAAGGAAGGGCACTAGATTAGCTACCAGTGTCTCCCTTGGGAATTACCCACCAGGCACTTGGGCCGGGTTTCTCTGTCTTAGTGAAGCCATGCTGAGTGTGGAGGGGCCCAGCCTGGCATCTGGAGGCTCCCGGTGACACACACACACACACACAGAGAGAGAGAGAGAGAGAGAGAGAGAGAGAGAGAGGCAGAGAGAGAAACAAAAAGACACAGAAATAGAGACACAGACAGAGAGACAGAAACAGAGAGAGACAGAGAGAGATAGACACACGGAGACAGAGACACAGAGAGACAGACACACGGAGAGAAACAGAAAGCACAAGGCACAGGAGGTGGGAGAGTGCAGGGCCTGAACCCTCAACAAATGTCCACTTGGGGGTCCCAAGAGGCCAGAGTGTCCCCATCAGGAGGGCAGGGCAGAGAATGGGGGGATGGCCCACAGAGTGGCTGCGGGGCGGGGGACCCTTCCCCAAGCCAGGCGGGAGGGTCAGCACTCACAACCGGAGGGGAGAACGGTCACACAGAGCCGGCGAGCCCCTCTGCCCGTCCCGGCTTCGCCCTGCTCTCTCGCCCCCACAAAGAGGGGTTTCTGCCCCCAAACCGGCGAAGCCTGGAAGTTAAAATGAGCCAGGGGCCCCCGGGCCCAAGAGTGGTTCTCCGGGCAAGGGCGAGGTTCCTGCCTGGGCCGCGCTGTGCGGGGGCGGGGGGCACTGGTGGCAGCGACACCTTGAGGGGTCCCCTCCCACCTTTTAAGAGAAACCAGTACCTTCGCAGGTGAAGCCCGGGCTCACGTGACATCAGGAGCCAGCCTCGCAGCCCCCCCCACCGCCCCCCCTGGCCACGCCCCTGCTTGTCTTAGAGGGACCAGGGGCCAGATCCCGCCCCCCCAACCCTGTCACAGAGCCGTTCTTTCTGGGGGGTGGGCGCTGAGCGGGGGGATTAGTCTCCAACCCTCACTCTGACATGCTGGAAATGGAAGTGGAGTATTTCTAGGACAGCCAGATGGAAACTACCAGAGAGCCTCCCTCCCTGCCCCACTCGAGTTGCTGGAGAAGTTTCTTCCAGACCTTCAGCATGAACTCTCTTCTGAGGGGGACGCGAAGGGGCTGAGAATCACCGGACTAAGACCCCAGACCCTCCTCGGAGCCCCCCATTTCCCTTCCTCCCCCGAGGACTCCCCGCCGGGCAGGGCACCACTGCCACCTTCCCCAGCAGGAGCCCGGCGAGGGAAGAAGTCACTGAGCTGCGTCTTCTGTTTAAAAATCCATAAACTGGTTTTCTCTGTACTGCCTTTCTCCTCACTCGGTGAAGGGAAAACATAAACCATCAGGAAAAAGTAAAAGGCTTCCTGATATAGCCATTCTTTTTTTTTTCTAACTACTAATGATCTGTCCAGCAGGTGCAATGGTCTACCTGCAGAGCCCGGAGGGGAGACTGAGGCACAAAGGCACGGGTGCCTGCAGCCTCACAGGAGAGTCACAGCAGAGACGGGTGCGGGGCAGGCAGGGTGTGGGTGGAGGAGGGGTGGGATTCACGGGGCCGTGGCCTTTGAGGGGTCCGGACAGGCAGCGATGGCGTATTTGGGAACCCGAGCGAACACATGCAGCAGACAGAGGGTCTGGAGCTGGATGGCAAGGGCCTTGAATGCCACTACTCGGAGTCAGGACTCAGACACTGGGACCAGGCGGCAGATCAGAGAGTCCATCCAGCCCCCTGGGCTTGCGGGCAGCAATCAGTGTCCCTCTCTTTCCACGGAGCACTTGATGTCCCGCTTCATGAAAAGTGCCATGAGGGGCAGGGTTCTATACACACGGTGACCGAAGTCCTCATGTCACAAGCCTTGGGGACCGTGGCCGCGGAGGTGGCCCTGTGAGTCACCCCCCCACCCCAAACACTTCCTTGAATGCTGTAAGAAACACACTTGCCTTCTTGCTTTTACTTCGGGGGAGGTAGATTAAGAACCAGGAAGGAAGAATTAGAACATTCCTTTTAGGTAAACAAAATTTGAAGTGGGTAACAACCCAAGAAACACCACTTCCAACAACAGCACGAGGAAGCATTGCTAATTCTTCGCCCAGGGAAACGAGAGTAACAAACACGCACAGTCCGTAAGAGGGCGGAGACAGTCAACGGCAAGAGCGAACAGACACGAAGAGGCCAACAGGTCCCAGCACACAGTAGGTCCTCAAACAATACCGGATGCTCACGAGGCCTTCCCGGTGAAGCAGGGGGGCACTTCTGGGCACTGTGCACATGTTAGTGAGTTAGGTGATAGCGACCACAATGTCCAGGGGCTCGAGTCCTAACTCCAGTGATCATCTTCCAGCCACTGACCATGGAACCCAGGAGCCGCCACCTTCTTTTAAAGCACAAAGATTGTAAAAACCATTTAATCAAAACGCTTTGTTGTGTAAAATGGGGCGACCCCAAGGGAGACGGTAAGGTGAACTCTCAAAAAATTAAACACAGAATTGCGATTACCAGGTAATGCAGCAATCCCACTTCTGGGGAGACGCTCAACAGGATTAAAAGATGTTCGTAAACTCACGTCCACAGCGGCATCACTCACAGCAGCTCAACAGCGGGAGCCGCCCAAGTGTCCGTGGACAAAGGAGTGGATAAGCAATCCGTGGAGGCTCCAGCCAACAGAACGTCATCCCGCCCTAAAAAGGAAGGACATTCTGGGGCGCCTGGGGGGCTCAGTCGGTTGAGTGTCCGACTTTGGCTCAGGTCATGATCTCACAGTTCGTGGGTTCAAGCCCCGTGTCGGACTCTGTGCTGACAGCTCAGAGCCTGGCGCTGCTTCGGATTCTGTGTCTCCCTCTCTCTCTGCCCCTCCCCTGCTCACGCTCTGTCTCTTCTCTCTCAAAAATAAATAAACATTACAAAAAATTTTTAACTAAAAATAAAAAGAAAGGACCTTCTGGCACATGCTACAACATGAATGAACGTTGAGGGCATGAAATAAGCCACAGGATTCCAGAAGACAAGGACCATAGGATTCCACTTAGAGGAGGTGCCCAGAGCGGTCCAATTCCCAGACAGAGAGGGGAATGGTGGGCACCAGGGGCCGCAGCAAGGGGAGGAGGAGTTAGCCTTTCAAGGGGACAGAGTTTCAGTTTGGGAAGACGAGAATGTTCTGAAGAGGGACGGCGGTGATGACGCCCCAGCCATGTAAGTGTGCTGAACGCCTCTGAATTGGACTCTTAAAAGTAGTAAAGGGGAGCCTGGGTGGCTCAGTTGGTTAAGCGTCCAACTTCAGCTCAGGTCATGATCTTGTGGTTCATGGGTTCAAGCTCCGCATCGGGCTCTGTGCTGACAGCTCAGAGTCTGGAGCCTGTCTTTGGATTCTGTGTCTCCCTTTCTCTCTGACCCTCCCCTGCTCGCACTGTCTCTCTGTGTCTCTCAAAAATAAATAAAAAACATTAAAAAAAAAAAAGTAGGAAAGACGAGAAACCCTAGACCGTGTCATGTATATTTTACCCTAATAGAAAATGCTTCGTTTTCTACGAACATCAGGAAGAAAAACCTGAGGCCGAGAAAAATTAAGTGAGGGAAGAGGGGTCCCCTCTACCCTGAGCTACAAGAACAAATGCGGAGCGAGGCAGCCAGCCTTGGCGGGGCCCGCCCACCCCTTCCAGCCACATGTGGCGCACACAGAGCTGTTTTCCCAGGAGCCACGCTGCAGGGGGGCATCGGCCCAAGCAGAGATAGAATGTCACCATTTATTTGGTGACCGGGCTCCCTAGACCTCTTGGCCGACTCCCCTTCCTCTCGGTCTCGGTTAGAACATGAGGGAGAAGGACTTGACCGCGGGCAGGCCGCTTCTGGGCCCAGCAGGTTCGGCGGGGCACATGCCATTCCCCCCTGCTGGCGCTTTGCAAACCTGCCGAGGTGGCGCGGGGTAGAAGTGGGCTTGAAAAAGAAGCTGACTTATGAAAGACTGAGCCCAAAATGGCTAAGAGGCTGGGACAGGTTGCTGTCCAGGAAATGACTCATGTCTCCCCTGGTCCCTAGGGGCCGCTCCGGGAACAGACACTGCAAAGGGGGACCAAGCTTCTGGAGTTTCTCACAGGAAGGCGGCTTCTGGTGGCACCTCCCCTCCGCCTCGGACTGGGAACCTTCGAGACACCTGAGGTGGCCGGCGCCCAGCAGGGCCCACGAGGGCAGCTCGGTCCTCACTCCCTGCCAAAGAGTACTGAAACCAAGTTGGAGGCCACAGGGCCCACGGGGGGCCCACAGGGCCCCAGGGCCTTGCTGCCCTCTCTCGCAGCCACCCACACTTCCTGTGGCCTCTGTCACCTTCCAGACACGCTCAGGCTGCAGAAGCTAACAGGCTGAGGTCAGGCCCCAGCCACTTCAGGGAAAGGGCTCTTCCAAGGTCAAGACCTCCTAATGAATAAACTGAATGGCCTGCAACAGCATCTCCCCGATCTCTCAGCCATGTCTGAAAATACTGACCATGTCCTTGACCCTGAAGCACCTGTTTCCCACTCAGTGAGGCTCCCACTCCAGCTCCTTTGCCAATTCTGCCTCCTGCCCCTTAAACACGGAGGTTCTTGCTAGTCTCCCCCTCCATGGGGTCATCTGCTCTCCCGGCTCTAGGGAGCATCTCCCCTTGACCTTGACTCATCCAGTAAATAGCATCTGTAATGCAACCCCACCCCCACTCACACACAGCCGCCCCAATTCAAGCGCGGGTCCTCCCAGCCTCTACCCTCCGCCAGTTTCTGTCCTCAGTCTCACGATCAAGTCACCATCATCGGCGAGGCTGCCCGAGTCCCCAGACTGGCCTCCCTGCCCACGGCGTCCCTCTGACCCAGCCCATACACCGATCTTCCTCGGACCTTCTCATTAACATTGCTTTTTTCATTCTGAAAATCTGCAATCCAAAAAAACGTATAAAAGGGACGGATTTTCAACGCAAACATTAGGTCTATAGTATGATCCAGGAATTCCACTTCTGCTTACACACCCAAACGAAAGGCTGTCAACAGTTTGTCGCGTTTGCTTCCGCTTCTGCACGGCAGTCAGAGGCCAGAGGGCAATCCAGGGAAAAAGTAAATGCATGTGGCAAATAAACTCGTATGAAAAGAGGCCCAAACTCCCAAGTAGATGGAGAAACACAGAATCGAAGTAGTAATGGGCCATCATTCCATACCCCCCGGGTTTCGGAGAGACGACAGAGAGACAGCACCGACGACAGAGAGACAGCACCGACCTGGCGGGGAGGGAAAGAAGGGGCAGCCCCACAGCTGGTGAGGGCTGAATGGTGCCACTTTTGAGAAACAAAATCGAAAGAGAAATCATCCCAGCAAGTGCACTCCTGGGGCCCAGGCCCACAGGAATAAAAGCAGCCGCACTGAGGGTGTCTGGATGGGGTGTTTATTACGGGGTCACTGCCCTATTCCCTGCACCGTGTGACGTACATTGTCGTTGGCGTTAGATTCATCAGATGGGCGCCTCTGGCACTTCTGTTGCGTGAACCATCACGTCGCAAGTACAAAAACAAGGTAGAGCCGCACCGGAGCGCCTGGAGGTGTTTCGACGTGCATTTAGAGAGAGAAGCAGTGGAGAATACGAAAGGCTAGGCCTTTTTAGGGAAATAATGCTGTCCCCCCCACCCAAGATCCCTGGGCAGGCAGGAAGGTATGGAGCTATTGGGGGTGCGTTAACCTTCAGTAAAAGGGTCATGTTAAAAACAAAACAACTAGGGGCACCTGGGTGGCTCAGTCGGTTGAGCGCCCGACTTTGGCTCAGGTCATGGTCTCCAGGTTGGTGAGTTTGATCCCCGCCTCAGGCTCGCTGCTGTCAGCACAGAGCCTGCTTCGGATCCTCGGTCCCCCCTCCTGGCCCCTACCCCGCTTGTGCTCTCTAATAAATAAATAAATAAATATAAAAACAAAAAATAAATAAAATAACAACTAGAAAAGAACGTGTTGGAAAGGATGTGGAGAAATGGGAACCCTCCACACTCTTGC
The DNA here is from genome assembly GCA_004023845.1 of Helogale parvula. Lineage (NCBI taxonomy): Eukaryota > Metazoa > Chordata > Mammalia > Carnivora > Herpestidae > Helogale > Helogale parvula. The sequence continues at coordinate 99,120 of PJEM01004189.1, read as the reverse complement.
GGGGAATGTAAAATGGTGCAGCCAGATTGGAAAACAGTTTGGGGGTTCCTCAAAAAAACTAAAATTAGGCCTATTGTATGATCCAGGAATTCCACTTCTGCGTATACACCGGAAAGAACGAACACCTGCGTCAATGGCAACATTGTTCACTACAGCCAAGACGTGGACGCAACCTGAATGTCCGCTGATAGATTAACGGATGAGTAAAATGCGGTGCGTCCCGACCACGGGATTCTATTCAGCCTTAGAAAGGAAGGAAATCCTGGCACTTGGTATATTGTGTGTGGACCTTGAAGCCATTAGTCTAAGTGAAATAAACCAGTCATAAAAAGACAAATGCTGGATGATTCCACTTACTTGAGGTCTCCAGAGGAGTCCAATTCTTAGGGACAGAAAGTAGAATGGTGGTCAGGGCGGGAGGAGGGGGGTGTATTGGGAATAAACAAGGACATTTACCAGGATGAAATGAAATGAAATGAGATGGTTTTTTTTTTTAAAGCTGATCCATACAAAAAAACAAAAAAGTAAAGGTGTTGACAGGCATGAAGGAGCCCGTAAGGAAACTGCTGTTATCAGCAACGCCCCACACTCAAAGGACAAACTTCCAACCTAAGCGCAAGGTACTCCGGAAGACTCTAGAATGGCGGCAGAGGTCTGTGGGTGGACTCGGCCAGCCCGAGGTGACCTCACAGGGACACTCTTCTCCCTCCCTCCCTCCCCGTGATCTCCCCACTGGCTGATCCCAGCTGGAGACCAGAGGGAAAGGGAGCTCCCCCCCCACCCACCCAGGACGTGCCGCCAGGGCCGGGCGCAGCACGGAGCACATCGGGGAGTGATCTGAAGGGGCAAGGGAGCCCCAGCATGAGCTCCAAGACTGTTTCTTTAAAGCAAGGAACAGAATGTGATAATATAATATAATATAATATAATATAATATAATATAATATAATGTAATGTAATATAGTGCGTCACTGTTTCCATAAGAAGGAGTATTTCATCTGCATGGTTACATAGACACAGCAGATCTGGATGGACCCTTCTCGCCAAGAAAAATGACCATATTTGACACGTTGTGGGGGGACCAGGGGTTCTGAGGAAGAGGAGTTTGTGGGGGAGACTTTCATGACCTACCATATTATACCTTTTGAATTGTGAACCATACACATGGTTCAAAATGTTACAATGTTTGTTTGGCGGGGCGCCTGGGTGGCTCAGTCAGTTGAATGTCCAACTCTTCTTTCGACTCAGGTCATGATTTTGGGAGTTTGGGGCCTAGCGTCGGGCTCTGCGCTGGTGGTGTGGAGCCTGCTTGGGATTCTCTCTCTCCCCCTCTCTCTGCCCCTTCCCCACTGGTGCACACTCTCTCTGTCTCAAAATAAATAAGCATTTAAAAAATGTTAAAACTTTTGTTTATATCAAAAATTATAACTAAAATTGAATTTTAAAAGTAAAACAAACAAAAAAGAAATAAGAAAGAATGGCGGCTGCCCGAGTCTTGGGGGGTGGGGAGTGGTGAGGGATTAGGGGCTGCTGTTTTCATAGGGACAAAGCTTCCGGTTTACAAGATCAAGGGTTCTAGAGTCGGATGATGTGGTACACCCTACAAATGCACCCAGCATGTCTGAGCTGAACACATAAAGATGCAGATGATGACGGTGCTACGGGCTTTCAGCGCGCACTCCCAGAAACACAGATGCTGAAATCCTGGCCCCCAGTGTGACCGTAAGGGGAGCCCAGGCCTTTGGCACTCTGGGAGGTGCTGAGGTCATGAGGGTGCAGCCCTAATGAATGGAACTAAAGTCCTTTAAAAGCAGGAAGCACGGGGGGGACTCAGTCCATTAAGCATCTGTTTCCTGATCTCATCTCGGTCCCCATCTCTCAGTTCCTGAGATCGAGCCCCATGTCGGGCTCTGAGCCGACAGCACTCTCTGGGGTTCTCTCCCTGCCCCTCCCCTGCTCGTGTGCACTCACATAGGCTCTTTCTCCTCCAAATAAACATTTGAAAAATAGCAATAAGAAAGAAGGAGAAACACCAGAGAGATGATCTCTCTTTCTCTCCACCCCGTGAGGATGCAAAAAGACAGCGGTACACCCGCCCGGAACAGGGGCTCGCCAGCCGCCAGAACTGTGAGAACCGTGTCTGCTGTTTGAGCCGCCCGGCCTGTGGTGGTCTCTTACAGCAACCACGATGCCAAAGACAGACGGTAAATTTTGTTAAGTATATTTCACTATAAGGTAAAAAAAAAAAAAAGAAAGAAGATGGAAAGACAAGTTCTAGGTTAACATCAGTGTGAGATGCGGATGCGAGAGATGAAAGGAGAGAGGGTTGTAGGCAAACACGAAATCCTCTCGCAAACAAGTCTGAGCGAAGACAGGGACGCGGACGATTCATCGGCCAGGCACGGTCAGGGTTAATGTGGGGACCTCAGGGTCAGGTGATTCTGCTTCTCTGCATTTACATATCACGCATTGTTCAGAGTCCTCACGATGAGCCTGCGCTATACTCGGGAATAACAAAGCTATTTTCACAGTGGAAAAACAGACAGAAGGCACCAAACCCCTATTTTTTTCCGCGCAGAAGTGACAACCATAAGCAAGGCTGATTCGGGTCAAGTCGTGTCTCCTGGGAGCGTTTTGTGAACATAGCCCCCCCCCCCCAAATATGTGCACACATACAATCTCCTTTAAACGTGAATGGTGCTCATCGGGGCTTTCTTGCTCTAAAGCCTTTGGTTGACTGTCAGGCTCACCTCCCAGAACACTCTCCACCCCCACCATCTCGTGCCCTCCTCAGGAGTCCCACCCACCGTCCGCATCACCTTCCTGAACATTCCATCACTCCCAGGCTGCAAGGCCACTCCCCTCCTGCGCCGGCTTGAAGTCCGGGGGGGGGCGGGGCACGGCCTCCATCCATCTGGCTCCTGTTCAGCTTTGTCTCCCCATCCAGGACCCCCTCAGCTGGTAGCACCCAACCCCAGTGGAGAAAGGAACCCCCTGTGGATGCCTTCATACTTCTGGGACTCTCCAAGCTTCCTGCCTGGGATGCCCCCCGCACCGTGCGCCCCCCCGGGATGCTCCCACACTCATCAGAGCTCCTGCAAGACCCCCTACCCCTGACTGGCGATCCCAGTAAATGCAGGGTCCACACTTCCTAGCATAACTAAGAGAGAGCATGGTTCTCAACTGGGGTGATTTTACCTCCGGGGGGGACGTTTGGCCTTGTCTGCAGGCATTTTTGGTGGCTACAACCAGGGGTGTGAGGTGCCCTAAATACCCTACAGCGCAAGGGCAGCCCCCACATCAAAAACAAACAAGCAAACAAACAAAATGATCTTGCCCGTAAGGTCAACAGTGCCGCAGCTCAAAGCCCAGAGGTGGCGGACGCGGCGATCTCTGGGGAGAACTGTCTTCTCGTGGCCGTGGCCGCGGCCAGAAGCACAGCCCAGGGCACCAGCATCTGCACGTCTGTATCAGGGCAAGGCGGCGGCACCTCTGGCTGTCCTGAGCCAGGAGGGGAGCGGCTGGGTAGAAACTCAGCCCAGCACCATCCCCAGCCCCCTGGGTCCCCCTGAGCAAAACATTGGACCTCCGTGGGTCTTAGGTTTCTCCCACTATAAAATAAAACATCCAAGGAGATCGGCTCTCCAGCAAACGGGGCCGGACAGGGTCTTAAAGCCCTGGAAAAGGTGTTTCTGGGGGTGGGAGGGACCTATGATCTGCCCTCCCCTGGAGTCACAAAGCCCATTAGCATCTTCAAGGCTCAGAAAGAGTCCTGCAGGGCAGACACCTGGCAGGTGCGCTCACACCTTAGAGAAGGGGACACATGTCCACAACACTGCAAGGGATGCACCCTGCGGGGCTTCTGAATCTTTCAGCGCCACCGCTCTGGGAGTCCGTGATGAGCCTCCGGCCTCCTCCCACTGCCACGATGACCTGGCCCTGAAGGAGACGGTGCCAGAGTGCGCACTCTCCGAGGGGTCCACACCATTTCCCCGAGTCCCACAAGTGTATCTCAGCAGGGAGAATCCGAGGTCAAGGGCTTGCTCTTTGGTGGGTGAGAGGTTGCTTCTAAGCCACGCTGAGCCCCATCCTCTTAATCCAGTTCAGGGGTTTTGGCAAAATGGTGACCCTTGGGCCAGTCTGAACCGCTGTCGGTTTGTGTAAATAAAGTTTTATTGGCACACGGCCCTGCCCTTTTGTTGACATACGGTCCCTGGCTACTTTCCCGCTTGCTGTGAGTAGGTGTAATGGAGATCATGTGGTCCACAGAGCCTAAATATTTACCATCTGGACCTTAGAGTTTGCTGACCCTGGGTCCAGACCTTAGGAAATGGTTTCTACCATGGAAGAAACAGGCCAAACCTCTCCCCCAAACTCCTCTACAGACTGTTCCAGCAGACCCAGACCCCCACACCCACACGCACGGGGATGACTCAGGATGCCCCAGAACAGAGACTGCCAGGATGCTCTTGTCTGTCACCCCCTGGCCTGCCCACGCCCTCCTTCCCCGAGGCGGGGCTCTGCCTTCCCAGGCCCACTTCCCAACCACCGCCTTCTTGGACCCCGGGGGGGCCCTCTCCCTTCACAAGCCAGAGCTCCCCATTGCCAGCACGGTGTGCCAGCCTTTTTTGGTTATGAACCTGACTGGCAAAGTTTTAAGTATGTATCTGCCAAAAATACATGATGCATATACATTGTACTCACGTGTTTCTGTATCGATGTGACAAACCTTACAAAAACGCGCATCAAAAAATAGAAATTGAACAGGAAGAGGTTAAAAAAAATAAAGCTACGAAAGCTACAGATTCCTTCCAGCACTCTGGCAGCCTGACTTGGGCGGGGGTCTCTGGGTCCCAGCACCCGCATCGCCCAGCGCCCTCGGGGGGCAGGGGGCTGTGCTGGTCTTTCCAACAACCAGCAGTAGATTTATAGGAGGATGAGGATCACTCTGATGCCCACCCAGCCCCGAGCACCTGTCCCAGAGGACCCCCTGGGTGGGGGGAGGCTCACGGTCTCTGGACCCAGGCGCCACCTGGCCCCAGACAGGGAGGGGAGGATCAGTGACAATCCACGCCCCCCCCACACAGAGAAGGCGCCAGCCCCTCCTCGACAGCAAACACTGTGGCACATCCAGGGGGATTTTTGTGTTTTGACTCAGAGGCAATAAGTCTTTCAAATTAAGCCAGCTGCAGAAGGAGCTGCAGTCATGAGGAAAGCCCCTTGGAAACGGCCCGCCTGGGGTTCGCACTTCCGCCAGGCAGGGGAGGGAAGATGGCCGCCCGGGGTGGGGGCGGGGGCGAGAGAGCAAGGCTGCCCTGTGGCCCCTCCCAGGAGGCGGTTCCTCCAGGGATCTCAGGCCCTCCCCCAGCACCCACACTGGACCTCCAGGCCTCACTCCAGCCTTCCCAGGCCCGCCCACCAGGAAAGCACTAGGCCACAGACAGTTGGAGACCCCACGGGAACTGAGGTCCCCATCGCTCACCTTCTCAGTGCCTTTAGTCACTGTTCAAGGGGCGTCTGCTTGGATGTCCCCCAGTGGCCTTCCGTGGACCCTTCAGGTGGTTCCACAGGGTTGTCTCATGGCCTCCAGGGCACAGGCTTAGAAAAATGACCTGGGGGACTCTTGGGAAGTGCTGGGACCCAAACCAGGTCTTCCCCAGCAGCCCCGCCAAGTGACAGTGCCTGGTGACAGGTGACGCCCGGCAATGGTGAGAGTCCCTAAGCAACCTCGTGAGCACTGACGGCCCCCCTCTGACCAAAAGCAGGGAAGAACAAAGTCAGCCCCACAGAGTACCTTCCGCCCGACCCCTCCAGTGCCCGGAACCAGCCCAGCCACACTCCTGGGGACAGACCTCGTGGACTCCAGACCTTTGTTGCATCTTCTCTGCTCCCGGGAGGAGTCAGGACAGACACCGGGGACGCAAATCCGTCCTCCCTCGAGTTTCAGGAGGAAAAAAAAATTGAACCCCAGGGAGCTTAGCGCCAGCCCAGGAAGCAGGGCCACCCAAGTGAAAAGGCGCCCCGGCTCCCCCGCAACTAACTGGCTGCTTTTAGAAACACACACCCTGCTCCGCCCCCACAGACATCAGCCTGCAGCTGACAGGGAGGCGAGGGTGACAGCTCCCCGGGCAGATGAGGGCCGAGGACACCGGCAAAGCTGATGGCAGGATGAACTCCGCCGCCTGCACTGGTCCAGATGGCCTCACGTGGAGGGGTGCAGCAGGGCGAGCATGGGCCTCCCCTGCACCAACCTCTACCCGGGGGCCCGCTCCCGGCCCGTGGCCTCACCCCCTCCTCTCCCAGCGCCACTCCCTGCCCCAAACCATCCGGGAAACACCCGGGCCGCCGGAGCCTGTTTCCTGAGGGACCTCGATGTACCGGGCACAGGGCCACCTCAAAGGTGACGGGCGAACTTTCACAAAGAGTGTTTCATGACCTGGTTCTGACGGGTTCTGACCCGTTTTGTGACCTTCTGGCCTCGCTGCCCATCCCTTCCCTGCCCCTAGCCTCCCCCCAAAACGCAAACACCCGATGAAAACACGCGCGGTGTCCCTAACAAGACAGGCTGCGGTCTGACGCCTCTGCCCACCCCTGGCTTCTCGTTCGGGTGACGGTGACGCACCTTGATGCTGTCTGGGGGGGGCTTCCTCTCCCCACTCCCGGCCCCCCAGGCTCTAGGGGTGGGTACCGGGCTCCGCCTCCAGCATCAGGGCCCCCCTGGCTCCTGAGACAGTGAGTGTGCAGACCAGTCAGAACCAGTCCTGGGACTTGTGCTTAAAGGGCCTTCTGAAGAACATGGCCGAAAAGAGTGAAGGCGGAAGCTTAAACAGAGGCAGCTGCTGACGCCAAGATTGGAGCCTCTGGATCCAGCTATGCCTGAAACCACCTGGCTTTTAGCTGCTTAATCCATGCAGCGAATCAGCTGCTTTTTGCGTAAGGCGTCTGGATTGGGTTTTCCGTCCCTTGCAAGTGGAAAAGACCTAATCGACTCACACAGCGAGCTCTCCGAAGACCACGTCTGTGCTCACGCCATTTCTTCCACCTGAACACCCTGGCTTTTCCAGGCTTCTTTTCACGGAGACTTAGAAACCAGACTCCGGTTACTTCTGACCTCCTCCAGGGTCATTTCGGTGCCCCCAACTCTGTGCCTCTAGGTACCTGTCTGTTCTTTCTGTTTATCAGCCCGTTCCTCAAGCTTGTGCTGAGCGCCAGAGTCCCGCCCTCGCGGGAGACGCTGTGGCTGCTGGTTTTCATTCCTGTCTCCCCATCCTTGAAGCAGGGACCAGGTTGTGCCCAAAGCCTGGCACACAGCAGGTGCCAGATAAATGTCTCATCCACGGACACCTTATACTCGAGGGATGGGGCAGAGATCCAAGCCTGTCCGGGAGCAAACCCTGTCAGTCCTACTGCCAGTCCATCCAGAAGTGAGCCATCCTCACTGCCTCCCGGCTCCCGCCTGGGCCCAGCACCAGCCTCCCCTGCCAGACTCTCCAGGGGCTCTGCCCACAGTGGCCCACAGGCCCTCACGGCCCAGCCTCCCGCACCTGCTCTCCCTTCTCCCCTCCCACACTCCGTCCTGCCTTGCTGGCCTACCCCCGGGCCTTTGCACTTCCCAAGCCCCCTGCATGGTACCAGGAGCACTGGGCCTGGGGACCCAGGTGACTATTCCCTCACTTCCACCAAACCTCTGCTCAAAGGCCGCTTCATCACTGAGGCCTTTCCCAGCTACCCTACTTTAAATGGTAAATGTTCCCCGCCCCCCAGCACCACTGCGCCTGTGTCTCACTCACTCTGCACTTTCCCATGACATTCACTTGCTTATCTGCTTAAGACCTGCTCCCTGGGGCACCTAGGGGGCTCAGTGGGTCGAGCACCTGACTTCGGCTCAGGTCATGATCTCGAGGTTCGTGAGTTTGAACCCCATATCAGGCTCTGTGCCTACAGCACGGAACCCACTTCAAATCCTCTGTCCCTCTCTCTCTCTCTCTCTGCCCCCCGCAACCCCTGTTCATGCTCGTGCGTGCGTCTGCACTGTCTCTCTCTCAAAAATAAACATGTAAAAAAAGAAAAGAATCGAGTTGAATTCCTAAGGAAACAAAAACCACAGACACCTGCTTTCCTACAAGAACACGTGCTTCACAGGGTAGGTGTCTTCTCACTGGAACAGCGCCTGGCACACAGTAGGTGCTCAGTGAACGCCTGCTGAATGAGCCAGGAGCTCTTTGCATTCCACAAGGCCCCCTCCCACAATGCCACGCTGCACAGAAACGCCACCTCCCGGAAGCAGGGCCTAGGGCCTCTGGGCTCCCATGCCACTTTCCCGAAGGTGTAGTCAGGCATCCACCTGTCTGTCCCCTCTCTGCTCTGGACCCTTCCGCCAGCCGATCTGCAGCTTCTCTGTCCCAGGCTGCCTTCCAGACCCCTCATCCCTTAAGAAGTCAGTCTACAAACGTGTCAAGAGCTCACCCCTAAACAGCCCAACCATCCGTGGTGTGCAGGGCAGGCAGGTGCCCGGACAGCAGGGGGCAGCCTTGGCCCCTTCCCTGGCCCTGCCCCTGGCTGCTCTTCCCCCAGGAACCCCCGAGCCGCCAGTGGGAGCCGCAGCAGGTCTGTCAGCTGCTCTGCGCTGAGCCCCGGGGTCCCGGCTTCAAGCATCCAGACAAGCCGTGCATTCAGGGCAGCAGCTGGCAGGTGGCGGGGTGGCCCGACGGGACTCCTGCAGCCCCCGCTGTCTGCCCAGCACAGACCCACGTGCCGGGCGCCTCCCGTCCCGGCCTCGTCCCCACCTCCCTCACCCACTCGGCTCCCAAGAAAGAATGTGTCTGGTCTGGATCCGACAGCGCCAGCCCCGTGACGCGGAGAGCAGACTGATTGTCCCGAGCACGACTGTCTGGCCAGCGCCGGCTCGGAGAGGTCAGGATCACAGGGGTCATCGTCACAGCGAGCTGCGGCTCCCGGGCGGCCACAGCCGCTCGCAGGGAGAGTCTGGGTGCTGGGCGGAACGCTGCCGCCTCCTCCCCCCGCTGGGAGCTGCACACAAAGTCCCCTTTATGGGCACACGGCGGGCTGGGCCCTGGCGGTTTCAGCCTCAGGGAAGCCAGGTTCGGGTTTTCTCCGAGGGCACAACCAGGCCTTTGTCTTGCCTCTGGCCCGTCCCCATGCGGCTGGCTTGCCCATCAGGGACACGGCGTCCGGGACCCCTCCGAGGCTGGGCACGGAGGCACCGCAAAGGACAGCAGGGGACATGCCCACACCGCCCAGCGCAATCCATGTTCCCACCGGAACCTCCCTGAGCACCTGCTGTGCGGTGAGCCGTGGGGCTGCAGTGGGACCCGCCCCAGGGGAGGGCGACGGATGTGACCACAGCTGGTTAGGACGCGGTTCATCGAGGCGAGGAGCCGTGTGGTCCCACTATGTGCCCGCACGGCACCTGCAGTGGGTCCCCGCGGTGACAAGAACCAAGCGTTGCCCGCCTGGGGTGGGCCCCCCGCAGCCCCAAGCACAACAACTTGCTAAGAAAAGCGGGAACGAGTGATTGCCTACTGGGATTTGGCCCCCCTCCTTTGGCACACCTAAAGGGGAGGCCCGAAAAAATGTAGGAAAAACTAACAGCAAAAAAACCAGGAGCTCCGACCGAATGGAGCAACCGGGGGTGCCCTGAGGAGGGATTCCAGAGTGGTCTCAGGGGGCCCAGGAGACGGGGGGCTGGTGTGCATCACGTCCGCCCATGACCGCTCCTTGGGGTTCGCATCCCGGTTCTCCATCCTGCAGGAAAAGTCCCCCCGAATTCCCACTGGCCACAGGGAGGAAGGGAGGAAGGGAGAAGGCACACAGCCCACGGCTCCCGAGCTCCACGGCCCCGCAGCCGACCCTGACTCCCCGTCACCCTGGACGCCCCGCAGGGTGTTGTCTCACGGAGCCCGAGGGCTCCACAAAGGCCATTTCTTTCCTGCCCTGTGGGGCTCTCACTGCCCGAGGACACTGGGCAGCCAGGTTCAGGAAAGAAACCCCTGCCTTGAAGGGACACGGGTCTGGGGTTTTCCATTTTCTGCTCTGCGCACCTCTGGATTCCACGAAGACTGAGCATTAAGCCCGAATTAAGCCATCCGTGGCAGGCAGGGCTCTCCGGGCCCGGGTGAGGGGGCAACGCGGCCCAGTGTTGCCATCAGGAGATGTCGAATGGACCCTTGGGGTCCCTGGCACCTGGGCTACGGGAAAGCATCTTGCCTCCTCCACCTCGACCCCTCCTGCAGGCCCCAACCGGCCACGGGGAGAATCGGAAAAATGCCAGCGATTTTTCGGAAGGAACATCCCTTGCTGAGCACTAGGCGGAGGGACGGGACCAGGGACCGGCCAGGTCCCGCTGTCAGGCCCCCTTGGCTTCAGCCCAGCCGGAATCAGCCTGTTCCTCCTAGACGGTCAGAGCTGCCGGCCCAGCCGGGGCACTTTGAGGAGAGAAGAGGTCAGACGCTCAGACGGATGGTCAGAAGTGTGGATTTCCCCTTTCTAGTATGGCAGAGAGGAGGGGCAGAGCACCCGGCCGGCGGTGCCCAGGGGAGAAGGTCCTAGAAGGCCAGGGCAGGGTGGGAGGGGGCGACCACCTTGCCCCCAGACATACGCAGCCCCTCCACAGACAGCATCAAAGAGTGACAGCCCGACACTGTCACCACGGGGAAGGTCACATGTGGGTCAGTGTGGGCAGCACGGGAAGGGAGCGACCTACTTCCAAGGCCCATTCAGGAATCTCCCTGCCAGTCCAGACGTCTGATGCCGCCAGACAACAAAGGACAGTGGGGGGTGGGCTGGGGGCTGGAGGTATCTGATGGTCCGACACGGCACTGCCCCCAGCACAGCTGTACCCCCACCTCCCGCCGACCACCAGGGGGGCCAGAGCAGGGCCCACCGTGCCCAGCAACCTGTCACCTTGCTCTTGGCGCTCCTGGCCCTGCGGAACATTCTGCCAACGATCAACCTTGGTGCGACCAGAGGTGGCCCTGGGCTGCCCAGAATTTGGCCTTGGGCCCCGTCAGCACACCTCTCCCCAGGACTTATGCCACTTGTCATACAGCTTTGAGGGACACGTGTCACCCGGGGCCTTCATTCATAGACACCCCCCCAATCAACCATCACTCAGGACTTAAATTCCGTTTGCAGACGGGTCAGGTCACCACACCAATCGGGGAGGAAAAACCAATGCAAATCTGTTAAAAATTCGTGAACGTTAAAGACGGGCGTGACCTTCGGAAATAGCCACCCTGGGTTCAAATCCCAGCTCTGACTCTTCCCCAGCTAGGACCTGAGATTCTCCAGGCCTCGGTTTCCCTATCTGCAAGACGAGGGCAATAACCGTACCTGCATCGCAGGAGAGGTTTCGGGGCGAGGTGGTGCCTGTGCACCCGCCTCCCGGCACCTGGTTCATACCGAGTGCTCATTAAAGAGAAGCCACGGAGACCGGCCCAAGACGAAGAGGGAGCTCAGGAGGCACCGGGAACTAAGCCCCAGGGATCTGGGTCATTACTAAGAGCTAATCAAGACCCGAATAGGATGAGACTCAGGGGAGCAGATGCTGAAACTCCCTGCCCGATGCTATTCCCAGGCATGGGTTACCTGGGCCGACCTCTGCCCTCCTACGCAAGGCACACACCGTGGCTACTGCCCCGACTGGGTTTGAGGCGGCAGAGCCCAGCCGGGACCCCGCCCGCGAGCCCTGACCTTGCCGCCGCCAACGTTCACTCCTCGGCCCCACCCTGCCCACGCATGGCCACCTGAGACGCTCGCTGCAGCTAAACAAACCTCCCCCATGAACTTGGCCACCATGCCTCTGGTCAGTCCGGTGCCCTCATCCTGTCTCTCATGACTCAGCGTGATTCACAGTTAACTGATGTCGCTGACATCAGGCTGGTCCTGGAGTCCTCGGCAAGGTCCGGCGACAATCGGCAGCTTAATGGAAAAAAAAAAAAAAAGGCGAGCCTTCCTCTCCGTGGGTCTCGGAGGTGACGACATGCAGCATTCACGAGCTGCCCCCCTGCCTCCCTCACCGCTGCCTGAGCTCATCCAAGGGCCCTCTCACCCATTTTTTTAATCTTTATTTATTTTTGGGACAGAGAGACACAGAGTGTGAGCAGGGGAGAGGCAGAAAAGAGGGAGACACAGAATCCGAAGCAGGCTCTAGGCTCCGAGCTGTCAGCACAGAGCCCGACACGGGGCTCAAACCCACAAATTGCAAGTTCATGACCTGAGCCGAAGTTGGACGCCCAACTGACTGAGCCACCCAGGCACCCCCATTTTTGGCTGAATGGTAAGCGTTCACTAGAGGTCCAGAGGGTAGAACTGCCCAGATGCTTCTCCGGCAGGTACCAAGGCATGGCCAAGGTCGGGGCATGTTGACACGAGGCACACAGAACCTGCTCTCCCCCCAAGAATGCGCCCTGGGGCTCAGGGGCCACCCTGTGCCATCCAGGACATTTGGAGTTCCACCACACATTCTCTCTTTGTAAAGCGTTCCGGCTTCCTGCTCCGTGTGCCACTAACCCAGAAACCCCACACTCCAAAGAATCGGCTAAGCCCGAGGAATGCAAAGGTTGAAGGCAGACTTGAACTAGAAAGGTTTAAGGGCTTTTGTCAGGTTGCGGGGGGGTGCGGGGGCGGGGGGGGGGAATGCTTCAGAGGGAAGCAGGATCATTCCCAGTGCCTGTAACTATGCCAAGGCCCTTTTCAGCCAGTCTGTCCTCAGTGCCTTGGCCTGGGGAGTGGGTCAGAGACTCCGGAATTTAGAGATGTGAACACAGCAGACAAGTAAGATGCCTGGCGGCGCCTGGGGGCTCAGTTGGTTAAGCGTCTGAGTCCTGATTTCGACTCAGGTCACAATCTCACAGTTTGAGAGTTCAAGCCCCGCACGCACAGTGCGAAGCCTGCTTGGGATTCTCTCTCTCCCTCTCCCTCTGCCCCTCCCCTACTCATGCTCTCTCTCTCTCTCTCTCTCTCTCTCTCAAAATAAATAAACTTAAAAAAGTAAAGAAAATAAGAAGATGCCTGTTTAAAATGGGGGAGGGTCTCCCACTGGAGATGGGGGGAGGGCTGACCCCTCCCCGTCACACTGAACTTTCACAAACTTTCAGAGAGCTTCCCATAATTCAATCCCACCGAACTAGCCACAAGAGCAGGTATGGCCTCAAAATCGCTAGTGACATAAATGAAAAATCACCCTCTTTTACCAGGGAAACAAGAGACACAGAGCCCACCCTCCAGGTCACCTTCAAAAGGGAGGTCATGATCAACAGGCACGGGGGACGGCCCCCCAGGGATGTGGTTAGGCCCACAGCTGGGATAGACTAGAGGCTGAAAAGCAATCAACCGGTTCAGTCCTGCATGTGCCAGGCACTGTCTTAGGCACCAGGGCTGCCAAACCAGGGAGACGGAGCCCCTGCCCTCATGGAGACCGACATCAGAGGGCGGCCACGGAATCCAAGCTGCCCGGGTCAAAGACGCTGACTCTTCCATTGTTGGTGAAGAGGTTGGCCAGCTCATTCCTTCATACAAGTTCCCGCAGAGCCCCCCTTGCATCCTGGCCACCGTGCCAGGCGGGCAGGGGACCGGACAGTGACGAGCAAGGTCTCTGCCCCGGAGGGTGTCTCAGCGACTCCCACCACATCCCTCGAGATCCCACAGTGCCCCTGGGACAGGCACTGAGCAAGGAGACAAGTCCCAGCCCCGCATCGCTGGCTCCCTGGGGTACGTGGGCTGAGCCATTTCTTCTGCCCCACCGCCTGAAACACCTGCAGAACGGAAGGGGGTGGCGCAGGCTCCCTCCAAGTATCAAGGAGTAAATTAGGCACGCTGAGCGGCCCCGCTGGGCACAAAACTTCCGCCAGCGGTAGCTCTTGAACAAGACGCAGAGGGACTCCTGGCTCCCCAGGACCTTCCAAGACCTCCGGGGCAAACACGGGAGCAGGGACACCACGTCTGTAAAGGGCAGGGGGAGGATAGGTGAGAGGAAGTTAGAACCTTGTAGGGGGAGGGAGGGAGGGAGGGAGGAAGGAGGTATTGCAGATGGACCCGCGAGATAGAGACGCACCCAACACACAGGGAGAGACAGTGGTTAATTATCACCTTCCCGTCTGTCTTGTTTCTGCAGCAACCCCCTGCCTAAAACAATGGCTGGCACATAGTGGGTGCTCAGTAAATATTTGCAGAAGGAAGTTTCTGCTGGGAAAACTTAAGAGGGAGGCAAAGAAAAACCGAAGTGGTGGGGAGGGTGGGAGGTGCCCAGAAACTGAGAAAGAGACACCAATCTAGACCTCGGGACCCCCTGGCAGGGGCCTCAGGCTCGGCCCTGAGCAGGTGAGCCTGGGGGCCACAGCAGAAATCACTGACCCAGTGCGAATGAAAGTATAGACTCCCCTCCACCTTTTGGAAAAGGAGAGCGTCCGGCCTCTGGCTCCAGGACCAGGCAGGCAGGCGGCCAGCCCAGGGCCAGACCCAGTCACAGTCCCCGCGGGAGGTCTGGGGCCGGAGGCTTCGGGACACGCCTCCCACTGGAGCCCAGCAGCCTAAGCAACCACAGGGCCAGCAGGTATGGGCTCCGGAGCTCTCTCAGAATGGGCCGTCCTGTCTCCCACCACCAGGCCGGCAGGGTCTCAAAGCCATACCCTCCGAGAGGTGGCTGTACCAATACCACCACTGCACCCAAACCACGTCAGCTACGCTGGGGACCTGAGGGGGGCCCCCCGCCTCGAAGCCACATAAAACCATCACTTCCTGCCACCCTGATCCAATTATCCCTTTGCCTCTTCCCGCCTCTGGGGTCACCTGTCCAAGCTGCAGGGGGACACGGCAAGGCCTTCTCCTCCCTCCATGTGAGCCGCGCAGGCCGGGGGGCTTCACCAAGCCCCTAACCCAGGATGGTCTCCACCTCCTCCTGGACTCCCTTCAGTGGGCTCCCAAGGAGGCGGTGGAGCAGGAGGCCCCCAAGCCTGTCCCCTCCCCTCCTGTCCTGGTACTTCAAGGCTCCCTATGGGGGGGCAGCACCCCAGGTGAAGCCTCGATCGGGTGGGGTGGGGCCGTGTTCCTGAGCGAGGTGACACCACGTGTCTGCAGGGGGGCGTCCACACAGGCCCTGACACCACATGTCTACAGGGGTGCCCAAGGCCGGGCCTCTGGCCAGCACGCCGTGTCCACACAGGCCCTGCAGCCCACCTATGTCCCTGCGGCCCCTTGCACTGCCCCCCAGCTCCCACCTCGAGGGTCCCTACCTGCTCTTTAGGGCTTGATGCAGCACGACCCTCCCCAAGGCCGGGGTCCTGGGCCAGGGCTCCCTCCTGTTGGCTTTCCCTGCATCGTCACACTGTGCTGTAGCGCTAGCGTGAGTGACTGTCCCCACTGGGGATGGCCAGCCCTCACGGGCAGGGGCCCGCGCCGTCCAGGACCCTGGGAGTCTGGGAGTGGGGGTCAGAAGGGTGGGACCCAGGAACCGAAGACCAGGGCTGGAGCGCACCGTGGGCCCCAGTGCAGGGCTCTGCCCTCCGTCCTGCCTCCTGTCCCCACAGCGGCCTGGAGGTGTGGGCCCGGGGGGACCTCGGTGGAGGTGACTAAGCCAGGGCTCCGCACAGGCCCCTGGGTGCCCACGCCCACCTCCCCCTTGCCCGCTGTGGGCCCCGGCGCACGGCCCCTCCCCCACCAGGCCACAGGAAACGGCGTCCCTCCCCGGGCCGCCCCTTCCCAGAACAAGCCCACGTCTCCCCTACCTGCCCGGAAAGGGAGCGAGCACAGAGGCTTCCTGTGGTCCCCACCTGGCCGTCAGGGGCCAGACTGTCCACCCCGCTGCCCCTGGGTCCTGCGGGACGCCCAGTCAGCCGCCTGGGCTCTCCAGGGCAGCCCCGGGCACTGGGAAGTTCCCGAACAGCACGGGCTTAGAAACCCAGCGAGGGCAACACCAGGGTCGGGACTCCCCTGGAGCCCTGGCCTGTGTCTTCGCTTCCTGCCCGCGGGCTCCTCGCAGCGTCCAGGGCACCGGGACAGCGCCCGGCACACGCGGGCTGTGGCGAACACGTGGGTGACGGAGCAGGGTCGGCGAGGAACTGAAAGCAGCCACGCGACAAGCCTGTGGCTCGAACTTCAGGGGCTCAAAACAAAAGTCGGCTCCCTCGACACAGGAAATCAGCGACGTATGGCTTTGAAACGGTCTCTTCCCGCAGTGGCCTGAAGATCCCCATCCCATGCGCACACGCTCACACGCTCACACACACCCCCTCTACCCCTTCACCTCTTGCCCTGGGAAAGCCGTGAGTTTTCATTCTAGCTTCCAACCCAGATCCCAGACAAATGACTTGGCCTCTTTGAGGCACATCTATAAAAATAGGTTCTCAGATACCTAACCTAAAAATCCCGGAGTCGTTGATTTTGAGGGTATTTAGTAAGTGCTTAGGACCCACTGGTCCGTTGTGCTCCTGGTGGTTTTGTATGCGGTCAGCCTCTTCCACCAGTGACGGATCTCTTCCCTTCTTCCCTTCCTTCTCTCTCTCTCTATCCAGTCCTTACATGTCCTAAGGTTCAGAGTCAACATCACCTCCTCCAGGAAGCCTTCCCAGATTCGCCTGCTAAGAGTAAACTCCGAACCCCATCTTAAGTACTCCAGAACTCTGCTGACCTCTCATTGCCTTTATTACCCTCTGCCTGACATGATACTGTTGGAGAGTTTTCTGTATATTCGCCCTCCTCCCTTTCAAAAAGCACACAAGGCAGGTTCTCGAAGGCTAGAACTAAAGATTATAAAATCCAAGGCACGTTTCCTCGGAGCAGGAAGGCACATGGAAGGTAAAGTGCACCCCCCTCCATCCTATCTCAGGCCTTGGATTCCAGTTATGGGAAGGACAGCACCTGGAAGTTCACCCATGTCCACTCATCCATCCGTAGGGTCCTCGTACGCTCCCATTTCACAGATAGGAAACCGAGGCCCAGAGCACAGAGGCAGGAAGCACCACAGCAAGACTCCAGCCACCTCCACCCGACTCCCAGGCCAGGCTCCTAACTGCTCCAGCCCCGACACCCAGACTGAACACAGTTTCCCAACTTGGCTTCCTCCAGAGAAGGAACCCGTGGACCAGAGATGTCATTTGGGGATGCCTTTGTGCCCCTATGGGCTCCAAGCGACCCAAACAGTCCCCGATCGCTTGGGAAAGGGAGATTTCCCGGAGCCCCCAGAGATGCCCCTCCAACGGTCAGCCCTTCGCCATACAGCCCGCACGTCCTCACCACCCAGCAGCTAGAGGGGTCGCGCCGGGCACAGCCGAGGCCCTGGGATCCTGCCGAGGCACACACAACACTGCCCTGCTTGGCCAGGGCCCACGCTAATCCAGCACACTCCGGTCCAGCCTGTGCGGGGAGACACACCCACACCCGCCCGCACCCATCCACACCCCTGCTCAGTCCCCCGGGGACGCCTGTCACCCCAGCGTGCCCGGGCACACCACCGCCTCCCACTCACCTGAAGCAGGTGGCCGGTTCAGCTGGGGAGTGTCTCCTTCCCAGGCCAGGCCCCCAGCGGGGGGAGGTGCAGGGAGCACCAGGGAGGGTGAGGCCGGCTATCCGCGCCCCCCCACCCCCACCCCAGTCCTATTCCACCTCCCACTCCCCTGTCCGCTGGGCTGAGTGGGGAGAGCACAGGGCCGCTGCACCTCCCTGACCTCCCGCACCTGGTCCCTGCCGGTACATGACTAAGCGATTTCTACCTCCGAGTCCGCCTGCCAAGAGGCCGGCTGGCTGCAGGGACCGCACCAGGATGCCCGGAGCCGCACGCACTTAAGCCCATAATTGGCCAGTCCTCTTCTTGGGAAAGAAAACCCCCTCCATGTTTTGTTTTGTTTTGTTTTCCCCTTAAATGAAACAAATCCACCCACGTAGTTACTGGAAACTCAAGCATGTGAAACTGAACCGTTTGCAAAGAGAATTAGTCAGCAACGGTGCGCACAGAACAGCGGAGCAGTCCCTCCGCGGTGGCGGTGGGGCCGCCTGTGCTCTCGAGGTTCCCATCCAGGAGGGGACCGGGTGGCCCCTCATGCACACGCCGTGTCCCCCAGCCTGCAGGCCATGCCCTGGGAGCGGGTGGACGCCAGGGCGAGTCTGTTTGCACCAGGTCGAGGGTGAAATGCGCTTTTCTGGCTACGTACCAGCCCTGACTTTATGAAACTCGATGGTTATAAGCCTGGCTCGGGAATCAGACTCGGCATTCCAATCCCACCCCATCTAGTTAGGAGAACCTCTGCGGGCCTCAGTTTCCTCATCTGTAAAATGGGGGCAATGGAACCTGTCAGGATCACGCCGTCTATGTGAAGTGCTTTGTGTCTGGCACCCAACAGGGAGCGAGACACGCGGATTCTGAAGCAGGTAGGTGCCTTTCCTCAGGAGCCGCCGTGGGTGGAGGGCTGTTCTCGGGCTCTGTCCCTCCCGGTTCTGTCCCTGACTGCAGTGGAATTTGCCGAGTTGGCTTCCAGCCCTGCTGCCCTCACCCAGGTGGTGGCATGGAGGGGTGGAGAGGGGCCAGGCCAGGTGCCCACAGGGGACGAGTCTAATCCTGGAGCCCTGAGCTCTAGGTTCCACGACCCCCTGGGCTCCTTGGCCTTGCCTTCCTCAACTGTACGTGGAGGACTCAGACATTTTATTCTGTGTTGTTTCTTTAAAACAAAACAAAACAAAACAAAAACCCAGGGCGCCTGGGTGGCTCAGTCGGTAGAGTGGCTGACTCTTGATTTTGGCTCAGTCATGATCTCACAGTTCCTGGGTTCGAGTCCCGCGTCAGGCTCTGTGCTGACAGTGTGGAGCCCGCTAGGGATCCTCTGTCCACCAGCTACCCCTCCCCCGCTCTCTCCCCCTCTCTCAGTAAGTAAACTTTTTTAAAAAGCCCACCAAGTTATTTGCCTACATTAAAAAAAAACTCCCTCAAAACCTGGATTCCTGGTTTTGTTAGGAGGAAAAAGAAATGGACCCTACAGTGCGCTGGGCTCCGCGACTCTGAGTGAAAGCCACTCCCTGACCCAGGACCCCGCCCTCTGCTTTGCCACAGCCTCCCCCTCCCGGCCGCCTGCCGTTGGGTGCCTCCTAGCACCTCATTCCTCGCCCCTGGGGGCATCTGACTTTGTGACCCAGTTTAAAACCCTAATTTTATGTAGGAGCGTGACCTCAGCCACTTGACACTAGAAATATCCACAGGAAGTGTCCCTCGGGAAGGTAATTAAAGTCTGATGCTGGGGGCTGATTTTTCTCAGAGAAAAACAAGACGATGTGAGAAGAACAACTACAGCCCGCTCTGGCCGAGGGCAACTCAGGGATGAGAGAGTCATTTTATGAACTCTTTTTCTGTGATTTACTAGACAAAGAACAGAAGCAAGTGTTCGGGGAGTCCTGCCCTCATTTCTCTGACTTCTTCCCTCTCCTCTGGCTTGGGAACCAGAAGGGGGCCTTCATCTTTGGATCTCACCCCTGGACATGCAGAAGGTGGGCAGTGGGGGTCAAGATGCTGCCGAGCAGGCCCTTCTGGAGGGTTCCGGGATGGCTGTTTGCAGAGCCGGAAGTTCCCCCCATGCTCTCCCAGCTGGCCAACTGTTTTGTTTATCTGAGGGGGCAGGGGAGGTGGATTCAGCAGCCACAGCCGGCTCTACTCAGCCCAGCAGAGATGCTGAAAATGTCAAGCGAGAATTCAGGGGCATCTTCAAGCAGTCTTGGTCACCCATAGACGCCAAAGCACAAGCCTCGGATCTCTGGCCTCCTGATTCTCCAATGACCATCTTCACTCAGTCTCCACGGAGCACCTGCTAAGGGCTGGCCCCTTGAGACACCGGAGGGACAGGCTGACAGAACTGGCTCTCACCCAGTCTGTGCTCTGGCGCCTCCTCCACCTGGGAGCCCCTCCTGCACCCTCCCCTTTGCCTGGCTAAGGCTGCTCTTCTCCAGAAAGTTCTCATCCCCCCGGGCACACCCATGTCACATAACTTAACACCGTGTGGTGGTCTAATGACTGCTGCCTTTTGACCCACCCCCCATCCCACCAGATCATGAGCCTCCACATGCTCAGAGGCCTTGCGGAGCAGTGACCCAGAGCACAGACCGGGCCACATCCAGCCTGACTTCTTGGCTGTGTGTGATCCCAGGCAAGTTATTGGACTTTTTCATGCCTCAGTTTCCCCATCTGTAAAATGGGCATAACCAACACCACTCAAAGGAACTCTCCGGAGCAGTAAAGAAGTTAGTGTACAAAGTGCCGAGCACGGTGCCTGGACATAGTAAGTGCTCAAGAAACAGTAAGCAAACTGGTCTAAACCCAGGAGGAGAGGGCGGTCAGTGTGCACGGTCCACAGGGGACACGCCCAGCCTTGCGCCCAGCCTTGGACAATCAGCACACATGACTGTGGGTCACGTCCCCTTCACACCCTCTGCGTGGCCCCAAATTCTACCCAGGCGGCCGTCAGCAGGTGCCTGCCGGGAGCTCATGAGACTGAGTCCCACGTTGTCCGTGAGATCAAGTTCCGTGTGGTGAGAGAGGAGGCTGCTTGGAATCCTCTCGGCCCTCCCCCGGCTCTCGTGTGCGCGCGCGCTCTCAAAATAAATAAATAAATAAACATTATTTTAAAAAGCGTTCACATGGGTAAGCTGCATGGCGTGTGAATTCTACCTCAGAAGACTGCCAGAATTGAATCCTGCGTTAGCTCCTGCTGTATACACTCTGAGCCTTGAAGAGACAGCCTCCCACTATACTACCCAGAAAAGTCGGGTTCTGCCTGCTTTGTCTTTTCAAAAATTCAGGGAGAACACTTACACCACGGCAAAAACGGTTGTCACAAGGGCTCCCCTATCTCCGTGCCGGCCTGTTCTCCGGCTGAAGGAGAGAAAGCCAACTCCATTCTTCTACTTTGCCCAAATACAGCTATTTTACCTGGTTCCCCGTGGATGCTTCAAACCCACCTTCCCAGAAAGAAAACAGAGGTCACGTCCCTAGTACCCAAAGGCAGCGGATCAAGCCACATCTCGTGCCCAACACCCAGCAACTGAGGCAGAACCATGCTGCCTCTCTCCTGACACTGACCTTTATCTGTTCCTGCCGGTTCACCAAAATGTTTTGGTGAAAGGGCAGAGGTGCCGGGGAGTGGGGGGTGGGGGGGTGGGGGGTGATGGTGCGGTGACAGAAGACCACTTCCAGTCTGCCTCTGGGACAGCGCAGTTCAAACAATTTCCTCCAAAGCTAAGTCTTGCACAGAATGCTGCACCCCTCAAATATAAAAAGATCAGGGGCGCCTGGGTGGCTCAGTCGATTGAGCGTCTGACTTCAGCTCAGGGCATGATCTCATAGTCCATGGATTCAAGCCCCGAGTTGGGCTCTGTGGTGACCGCTCAGAGCCTGGAGCCTGCTTTGGATTCTGTGTCTCCCTCTCTCTCTGCCCCTTCCCTGCTTGTGCTCTGTCTCTCAAAAATAAATAAATGTAAAATAAATCAGTAACTAAACAAAGATCAAAGTCGGCCTGCTCTGGTTCCAATGACCATCGCCCCGCTCTGCCACAGCCTGAGGCTCCGCGTGAAACCAGCGGCCAGGGGGTGAGGTGTCCAAAGCCACAGGATCCCCACCTGGCCCGTTCTGGGACTTTGGCCTTTCCAGAAGGGAGGGTGTCCCGTGCACAGTAACACAATGCATGAAGAGCGGTGACGCGGCCTTGGGTCACGGACTGGTGGGGCCCATGGCACCGGTCTCTGCTCCTGTCTGTGCTCCAAATCTCTCATTTACAAAATGCGTGTAAATGCTGACACTGGAGAGCACCTCAGGAGTGGTGAGACACCCCGGGGAGTGGGGGGCCCCCGGTCCTGGGTCAGCCCTCAGCTCCGACACGGCCCCCGGGCCGGTGCTGTCCGGGCACCCCCCTCGGGGTCGGGCATTCAGGGAACACGGGCTGAGTGAGGACGGAATTTTAAAGAAACAAAACCTTTATCCCGAGCTGTCTAGAGTGTGAGCGGGGGTGAGGAAGACAAGCTTGCTGGGAGCCTGGGGGGCACGTGGGGACGGGAAGAAACCTGCAAAATGGAAAAACAGCTCAAATTTGGTCCAACAGGGTAGAACTAGGAAAGCAGGGAAATCCCTATCTTTTTGAACATTTCTCCAAAGAATATGAAGTTTGTTTACAGAGACCCTGATATTTTGATAGACTTTATACATAATGAAACACATTTCACACTGGTGTGGCCCCTTTGGGTGATTCTTCCAGGCTTCACAAATGCAAGGTGACCTTTCTCATCAGACCTTCTAAAAATGTCCAAACTGCAAAGACCCTCAGACAAGCAAACACCCTCACGTGTCTCCCCCTGCACCGCTCCCCCCCAGCCCTGTCTTCAGAGTAATTAAGCAAGCAAGCAGGTTCTGATTCTTGGGTCCTCCCGATCTGTCCAGAGGTTTATCCCTCCAGAAATCCATGTAGGTGCCCCAAGAACTGAGCACGCTTCCCCCCCATCTCCTCTCACAAAAACTGCCGTCGTCTGAATCCTGTGTTTTACTTCAGGACCCCACGAGGCTCCTGAGATCAGTCTCCTAGGCAGGTCCCGCCACCTCGGCCCATTTCCTGTGTGGCCTCCCAAAGTCCAGAAGGGAGCCCCGGCAGGCACAGGTGCCTCCTGGAGCCTCCGCACTGCCCTGGCCCATGAGAGAGTCGGGCCACGGTGCAGCACCACGCCAGCCAAAAATGCCAGATCTGCAGCCAAATTGCCGATGGTCTGCTGGTTGAGGTCCCCAGAGCATCCAGGCAAAAGGACCAGGGGCTTGATTGGGGCTCCAAGGAGGACCGGGCCGGAGAGTTCAATGAAGGAGGCAGAGGCAGATGGAGACAACACTTTCTAGTTTACCCGTCCCTCTGAGGAGCAGTTTTAGGGTGAATGGGGCGGGGAAGGGATGCAGGTGTACCTTCTACCTACCCCTGAGGCTGGCATTCGGGGCCTCCCTTCTATTCAGCGACCCTGCTAATGGCCAGCCCCTCCTCCCCAGGGTCCCTCTACCTCCCTGCCCCCTACCATGACCACCGCCACCCCCCAGCCTAGAACAAATGCTCCTGAACCATTACACGAGGCTCTCAGTGCCCAGCCGGCACACCTGCCCCCTGCCATCTCCACCTGCTCCGTCACGGGCTCTGGAGGGCTTAGGGACACTTCGTACCCTCCGGCGTCGTGCCTGGCCACAGGAGGTGCTAACCGACGCCCGTGTGTCCAACAGAGAAGGAACGCAGGCCAGCTTTCTGCCAGCCACGCAGCCATGTCCCCTCCAGGAACTTAGAAAACGTGTCTGAAGCTCACTTGCCTCCAAAGCTGGTGCGGGGGAGGTCACACCTAGTCCCTAGGGCTGTTTGAAGAACTAGAAATCCATCTACAACAGCAGGGCCTGAAGCCCGACACGCAGCAGGCATTTGAGAAGGGTCAACGCAGTTTCTGCAAGATCACACTCGGAGCAGAACGAGAGTGCAGGCAGCTTCACCAAAATGCTGGCCGGAGGATGGGAGGGAAAAGGCGGGGAAAAGGTTGTCAGGGGTTCCAACAACGAAAGAGCCAACGTTCCCTGAGGTGGTGACAGGTCAGGTCTTGTCCCGAGCCAGAGCCTGAAGCCACGGTGCAGGTGACCCAGCCAAGCGAGGACACAACAGTCAGGGCATCCTTGCCCTGGAGCACTAGGAGGAAGCTCTGGGTCATAGCTCAAACGAGACAGAGACAGTCCATCCCCTTGGGGCCTGATGGTCGGGTCGAAGGCAGCACTGGGTAGGGAAGGAGGGCACGTGACCAGCTAGCACGGAAGTTCTGGTCCCGGACGGGCCAGCGGGACTTGAAAGTGGCACCAAATGATATTGTCAGCGATCGATGCCGCAAACAGCGGCCAGCCCCAGGTGGCCTGGGGGAGAAGAAGCTCTGTGAGATCCTGGCCCCCCAGCCCCAGAGCTGGTCCGAGTGGGGACACATGGCATCGCTGCTGGAGGCGGGGGCTGGCTGCACAAAGGAAGCTTGAGGCCACGCCCCAGAACTGGGGGCTTTCCCCAAGAGCAATCAATGTCCCTGTTGATGGGCTGGACGAGGTCAGGCGTCCGTTTTAGAAAGATTGCTGGGACAAAGTTTAACACAATGACAGCGGCGGCTGGGGGCAGGAGGGCGGCGGCTGGGTCTTGGGTGGATGGACGCGGAGAAAGGCAGGTGTTTAGAGTTCTAGGTGGACGATTCAGACGGGCCGTCGGAACGGAACTGTCTCCACCTTCAAGCGGCCCCCGAGTGAGCCAGGAAGGGAAACGCGGCTTCCATTCAGGAAACACTGCAACCTTCCAAACGTAATTAGCCAGGAGCCAGACACAAAAGGGCCTGGGGTGGATGATTCCATTTATAGGAAAGGTCCAGACTAGGCAGAGCCAGAGCGACAGACCAAGGCAGACTGCTGGCCGCCAGGGGCTGGGGGAGGGGGCGTGCAGAGTGACGGCTGCCGACCACGGGGTGTCCTTTTGGGTGATGAAAATGGTGGGAACTCGGGGCGCCGGGGTGACTCTGTCGATCAAGCATCCTATTCTTGATTTTGCCTCAGGTCATGATCTCACAGTTCGTGGGTTCGAGCCCCACATCGGGCTCTGCGCTGACACTGTGGAGTCTGTTTGGGATTCTCTCTCTCTCTCTCTCTCTCTCTCTCTCTCTCTCTCTCTCGATAAATAAATAAGCATTTTTTAAAAAAAGAAATGTTGGGAACTAGATATAGGTGGTTGTTCAACATTGTGAAGGTACTAGATGTAACCGAATTATTCACTTCAGAATGCTTAGTTTTAGGCTGTATGGAATTCACCTCAATGTTTTAAAAAGCAGTCAATATCAGAGCACAGAAACAGACCTCCTGTGGTTAACGGTACCGCAGTGAGCCACCAACCCCATCCCTGCTGGGGTGCCACCACATCCCCACAGACCCAGGGCCCCTTCTGACTCTGTGATCTCTTACGTCCAATGTCTCGGGCCACAGTGACATCTGGTCTTCTAGCCTGTCCCCTCTGTCTACTCACGTCTGCCCCTCCCTTCTTCCTGGTGGAGTGAAGACCCCAGAGCCAGGCTGCAGGGCTGGGCTCCCAGCTCCACCCCTTAGGGCCCAGTGGCCCTGAACGTCTGTCTTCTTGTCTGTAAAATGGGGCTGCACCGCCCTACGGGCCTCACTGACAACGTGAGGACTGACTTCATACACATGGAGCACCGGGAAGCCACCGCCAGCCTCCAGCTGGTCACTGTTGTCACCGGGCCCCAAGCCCAGCCCCGACCAGCCCTTCAGCACGGCCTCTCCCCACCTGCCCTCCGTGCGGGCTCCTCTTCCTCCATTACGTCCAAAGCATACGGCTGGGCTTTCCAGAGTCGCTAAGCCCAGCCCATCTGCCTAACCTGCAGGTCCCCGCACTCCATCCATCTCCATCTCCGTCATCTGGACTGGAGCGTGAGGGGCATCTGGCAGGAAAACGAGTCCCCCGCCGCCACCACCACCCACACCAGCTCTGTTGTGCCCAGATGCTCTTCGTGGTCGAAACCTGGCTATTTATAGTGAACTCGCGCTGGACAAAGTACTGTAGGAGGCAGCGTCCACCCCGAGAAGGCTGGCCTGCTCCAGGGACCCACGGCCGAGGCGGTAAAGACAACAGACCCACGAGGTGTCGCCCCAGAGCCCCTCAGCCACTGCCTCGAGGAGCCCAAGTCAGAGCTCACCCTCCAACAGCATCCCGTGCGGGCCCCTCTCCCCACTGGCCCCTTCCGGTGTCTTCAGGCCTCTTGCCCTCACTCAGCGCTACCCCAGCCACAGGCCAGCCCAGGCTGCCATCCTTCCACCGGAGATGCCCAACCCCCCCCTCCCAGCGTCTCCTCTCCACCCAGGTGAGGTCATCACAGGAGATGGGCCGGTCTCCCCCACTGGACAGCTAGGTCTCTGAGAGCGAGACACCCTCATCCTTTGTATCCTCTGCCCACATGCAGGGCTCAACATAAATGTTTGAGTGAAAGAATGAATGACAAACAGTCCAAAATAGCCCAGGAGACTTGTTTAGCTCAGGAGGCTTGTTTTGCACTTCTGGGCTTCCCACAGGGTCACAGGGGACATTTTGGGCATTCAGGGCAGGGGGGGTGATGGGCAGGCCGGTGGGGAGTGAATCCACCAGCCCCCCAGGACGTCGGGACTATGCCCTGTGGTCAGTGCTGATGCAGGTCACCTCCCCGACCCCTCACAGCCACCCCCTGAAGTGGCCGTCACTCTGCACAGTCAGGGAGGCCAAGGCTCTGAGAAAAAGCTGCCCACAATCACCCGTCCAACAGGCACCCAGCAGGAGATGGAGCATGCACGGGACCCCCGAGGTCCAGCCCGGCCCACCCCCACCCCAGGTCGTCCAGCAAGACAACTGCCAGCTGCCTCTGGTGCCTCGAGAGGGTAGACATGTGTCCGGCTGGGTCCCCGGGTGGAAGGCGGAGGCAGGCCACCCACCACGGGAACACCACGGGAGCGGTGGGCCTGGGGGGAGGGACATGCGTGGAACTCAGGCTTTACAAGTGAGAGGCGCCTGGGTGGCTCGGTCGGTTAAACATCAGAGTCTTGATCTCA
This sequence comes from Helogale parvula, assembly GCA_004023845.1. Taxonomy (NCBI): domain Eukaryota; kingdom Metazoa; phylum Chordata; class Mammalia; order Carnivora; family Herpestidae; genus Helogale; species Helogale parvula. Next base: position 72,513 of record PJEM01004189.1, on the reverse strand, counting down.
GGTCAGGTCACGATCTCATGGTTTGGGGGTTTGAGCCCCTCTTCTGGCTCTGCTCCCCCTCTTTACCCACACCCCACCCCCAGCACCAGAAAGGCCCATGGCAAGGCCCCTTCCCAGAGCTTGTATTCTGAGGGAGCGTGAGAAAGAGACCAGGCGTTCACCCTCCTATGAACAGATATGCACAATGTGGGCAGCCCATGCAATGGAGTGCTATTCGACTTTGAAAAGGAAGGACATTCAGATGCGAGCAATGACAGGGACGACCCTGAGGACACCACGCTGAGGAGACAAGCCGGTCGGTCCGGGCTGCAGGAGCCCGTCTAACTGAGGGAGCTTATGGGAATCAAACCCGGTCCGGGCTGCAGGAGCCTGTCTAACTGAGGGAGCCAGAGACAGAGACAGAGGCAGAATGGAGGGAGCCAGGGCCTGGGGAGGGGAATGGGGGGTGAGTGTCCAAGAGGGACAGAGTTTGAGGCACCCTTTTTTAAGTTTATTTATTCATCCAGAGAGACAGAGAGAGTGAGAGTGAAGGAGAGGATGACTCCAAGCCCAGTGAGGAGCCTGACATGGGGCTTGAACCCACGAACCATGAGATCATGACCTGAGCCGAAATCAAGAGTCAGACGCTTAACCCACTGAGCCACCCAGGCGCCCCCTGGAGTCGGAGGCTCGCGGGCTGAGGAATCCGGAAGACGGATGTTAGTGGTGGCTTCGCAAGAATGTTTTTGAATGTGCTCAGAGCCCCTGCACCGCACACCTGAAGAGGGTGAGATAGGAGATATGGTGCTATGTGGAGTTTACCATAAAGAGATAAGCATGTGACCTTGAACCCTGAGAGGCCTCCCCAGATGGCTCTTTGGAGACCCTGCACACGGCCCTTGCTGTCAGAGGGGAACCCTCCGGAACATGCAGGCCCCGGAAGGAGCACCAGGGCCTGAGGACACTGGTGCGAATCTCTCCCCTGGGTCTAGAAGAAAAAGCCAGAACGAGGGTTCTGCCCATGGGCATGCGCGTCTCGTACCAGGTGCTTTTCTACGAACCCCTTGGAGAAAGGTCCCAAAGTTTCCACTCCGGCCCAGGCCTCTCGCAAGAGCCCCAGGCCTAGCCGCCATCCCGACACATCCATGGACTATTTCTACCTGGAACCCGTTCAAGGCACCTCCCATACATGCCCCTGGCCCCGAGCCCACCCACCGGGACCCCCCAAACTAGCGAGGAGGCTCATGGACATCTGCATGTGCAAACAGTTCGCAAACTTGTGGGTTCCACCTTGAAAAGGCCGCCAGCCTGTGTCCCAACCAGCAGGAAATGGCGCAGCGTGACACCAGGAGACACAGGCCCCAAACAGCCAGCAGCTGTGCGGCCACAAGCAGCCCGTCTGGCAAGGGCTGTCCACAGCTGGCGCAGCTGTCAGGACCTGACACCAGGTAGAGCCCGGGGTCCTCCTCCGAGTGGCATTCACATCCCACATGCCAGTAGTCCAGGGCCCAATCCACCCAGCGCCTCCCTCATTTTCCCAGAGGCACCCCAAGGGTGGCAGGTGCCCCCACACTCCTCCATCTGTCCGTCACTTGCACAGCTTGGGTTTGAGGGTGGGCCAGGCGCCATGTTTGTTGACAAACGTCTTCTATGTCCCCTGCCGCCCAGTGCTAGATCGAACGCCCTTGCCTGCACGAGGCCCAGCCTCCAATGGGGGACAAAGCAGGGTTGAGTCTTTCAGGCCCCCCCCCCATCTCCAAGGGAGGCCCACGGGGGCCGATGGGGTTTGTCCATGACCAGTGGACTCATCTATTTGTCCTGTTGAGCAATGAACAGGATTTTTAAAACACAAAACAAGCAGGTGGCTGCCCCAAAACTCTGGGGGGCGGGGGACAAGAAGACAGATCTCCCAGGGAGCCATCCTCACCTTGCCACAGCCAGGAGGGACCTTCAAGTCCAAGTCGGGAAGGATACGCACACCCCAACCTGCGCCCAGCAGGGTCTCACTCTACCTCTTTGAGACGTGATATCTGCCCTTAAATGTTTTGGAAAGACTTACAGACGACCTGAGAGCTGCTTCAGAACAGTCCAGCCTGAGCGTGCCCACGTGTATGTATACACGCGTGTGGATACGCACACGCGTGTGTGCGCAGCAGCGTGTGTATGTGCTGACACTTGAAGCTGGTGAGGGCACCTTGCACTCTTCTCCCAAGTTTGGTATATGTTGGGGACTTTCCATCATAATAAAAAGTTTTCATTAAAAAACAAAATAGAGGAAAAAAAACAAAAACAAAATAGCACATGCTTCTTGGAGAAAAGGGTAGGGCGTTGGAGGTGGCATACTGTGTTGAGTAAGAGCTTACATACTAAAATTAGGGTTAGAGGTTTGCTCCCACCCCCAGTGGCAGCAAGATTTTGCCCACATCATGTGGCCATTCTGACCCCAGGAAAACCGGCTTGCTGCCCCGGGTTTTTAGGAAAAGCACAGAGTTAATGTGTCAAGGACTCAGATCACAGCCTCGGACCAGCACATTCTAGAAAACCATTTCCTGCCACTTCTGTCATCACCACCACCACCATCACCATCACCATCATCACCACCACCACCACCACCATCATCATCATCATCATCATCATCACTTAGAAGCACGTGCCCGGCTCTTGCCTCGGGGCTAGACTTTCACTCCTAGATTAGGAGGGACTCTCTCTATCAGATAACTGGGAAAAGGGAAAGCATTAGGTTGAAAGTCCAAGACAAAAGTGCGTTTAGGTCTGGATTTCATCCGTCAGGGTTGGGAAGGAGCAACAGGGTTGTGCATTCTTGGGCGGAGAGATGCACACGTACCCCCGCCCTGTGCTTTGTTCTGATAAGGATCCTCATTCTCCAGCTTTTCAGGAACCAGAAAACGAACTGATGAGGCACGCGAGCCACGACCTATTTCTTGAAAAGAACTGGTGTGAAATTCCGGGACAATACTCTGAACACTGTAGAGTCATGGGTTTTGGTAAATGTGTGAATGCATCAGCAGCCAAGTCTCCACCCACCAGAGAGGGGGGAGGTCCAGGAAGGGGACCAGGCGCGGTGAGGAGAGCAGACTCTATCACCCTTAGCGAGCAGGGACTGCACTGGTCTCCACCAGCAGGACCCCCAGCCTGCTCCCAGGCTCCAGTGGAGAAATTAAACATCTACGCCCACTGCCCAGGGCCAGAGTTTTAGAGGGCAGCCCCGGGGGCCCATTCAAGGGTGGTTTTAGGCTTGCTGGAGCAGCTGTGGAAGGCAGCTTCACCCAGCCACAAAGTGACGTCACCCGGCCCCTGGTGGGACCACTCCTTCCTAGGAGCCCTGCAACCCCAGAACCCACTGGTCTCCCTGGAGCCCCGACCTCCCTGAAGCCGTATCTGCCCCTGCTCGTGACCGTCAGAACCACTGCGGGCCATGAGCCACTGCTTTTATTGTTTGCTTCCCCAGTGGTAGCCAGGCTGGGAAAGAAAAGGATTTGTAAAGTTACTGCATTAGTCCACTCCACACCTCCCCAGTGGCAAACACACACACACACACACACACACACACACACACACACACACACTCTCACTCTCTTTCTCTCTCTTTCTTTCCCTCTCTTTACTGGATAAAGCCCTCTCTGCAGAAGGAAAAGCAGTACGAGAATAAGAAGTGGTTAAAATGATCTAATCCACCCCATCACCTGACAGCTGGGCAGTCGTGAGGTGTCTGGCCATGACCTCAGCACCAGAGGCACTAACCCACAGCCACGGCCAGGGCTCTGGAGACTGTCCAAGGCCCTGGGTCTGCAGTTTGCATAAGCCAGTCACCCTCTCTGGGCCTCTGCGGGGAAGGGGAAGGCCTGCATAGATGCCCTGTAAGTAAGGCAGGTCTTCCCCAGCTCCGGGATACCTTAGCAGGGTGGGGGTGGGGGGGATGCCTGTCTACGCCCCCTCACGCTTAACCTAGTGCTTTCCATCACCCAGAGCGGGAGTGTCAGAAAGGGATGGGGCGGAGAAGGGAGGAGCAGCCCCCCCCCCCACCTTTCTTGCTTACTGTCCTCAGCAACCAGGGATGAAGTTCTAAGCCCCTCCCCAAGCTGTCCTACCCCAGGAGAGAATCCTGCCAAAGACACCAAACTGAAGTCACCAGGGATGGCTTTTTTTTTTTTTTTTTTTACCATCGCCACCTGTTAAAACTCAGCTCATGACCAGTTTCTGATGCTACCGGCTGGAGTGTTTAATTAAATATTACTCACTCAGGAAGCAGCCCCTGCCAACTCACCCCCCAAACCGTGCAGTTCATTTTCAGAGAAAAGGAGAGGGAGGGAGGAGCCTGGGTCTTCCTCAGCTGCCACCAGTCCCCGCACAGCCCACTTTTGAGAACCAAGCAAGGGGGGAGCCAAGTAACCAGCTCTCCGTGACCAGCAGTCCCACAGCCAGGGTACCACGGAGGGCATGCACACACTCACTTGCAGACACACACTCACCCCACTCAGACACACTCACATACACGCTCGCCCCAGGCACACATGCAGAGACCCATGCACTAACTCACCCACAGACATGCAGAGACATTCAGAGACACACAAAGACACGGAGACACGGAGCAGACACACCCTCAGACACAGCCACACAGGCAGGCTGGGAGACACACAGACACACTGTCACCAGACCTCTCACACACAGACACGCACTCAGGCACCCGCCACACTCACTCACACACAGACTTGTAACCTCCCATCAGGGCAAGCCACCGCGCCAGGGGCCAGTTAACATTCCAGGGACCTTTGCCTTGAACTTGAACAGGACAACTGCTAAGTGCGCACACACCCCGGGCGCGCGGGTTGACCCATCCCGCGATTCCGCCGACCCACCCAGGCCGCTCTGCTTTTTCTGTTCTAATCGATTTTGCTGACACAACACTCGGCTCCCCCTCGGTTGCCGGGAGAAGCTGCGGCGGCTCCGGGAGGGCGGAGAAGGCGGCGCCGCCCGGGGTGTCGCCCGGCCGGCTCCCCGGGGGAGGCGCGGAGGGCAGGGCGGGGGAGTCCCGAGGGGGCCTGTAGCGCCGCGCTGCAGATCCGGGGCCCGTCTGGCGGGAAAAGCGAAACTAACTTCACCGAGCGGGGTCGCGCTGCCCCCGTGTGGGAGGGGCAGGTCGGCGCCCCCGCCTCCGCCTCGGGGACAGTCGCTGCAACAGAGGCCCCGGGACGCCCCGGCACCTGGAAGTCGGCGGGGGCCGCTGCGTGTGCTGGGTCCCCTCCCCAGATATGCAGTCGCTGAAGCTGGACCCCGGGTGCGACAGGGGCCGCGGCCGCCGGGGACACCCTCCTGTCTCGCCCTCGCAGGTGGGATCCCGGGGCCGCCGCAACCCGCAGGCGTCCACAGCGGCGGCAGCGCTGGGCGGCGCCCTGGCCCCCTCGCCCGAGACCTGTGGCGAGTGGAGGGTTCCCCGCGGGACCCTCACCCGCCATCGGGTCCCCCGCGCTCAGCCCCGCGCCCACCACTCGGTCCCGGAGTGCTGCGATCCCCGCGCCCTCCCCGCCCGGACCCCGCACCCACCCTGTGCCCATGCCCCGCTCTGCCTACCGCTCCAGGGAGGGCCGCCGCCGCTCTCCGGGGCCGACGAGGCCGGGGCGCCCCGGGCCGCGCCCGCCGCAGGGAGCGAAGTCGCCTCCTGCCGCGGCCCCGGCGCCAGCGCCTGGAGCCTGGTCGGTGGTGCGAGCGCGCGGGCAGCCCGTGCGCGACTTCTGTGCAAAGAAGAAAAAGCAGACGAGGGCTTTAAAGTGCAGGGGGAGAAGTGCGCCGGGGGGCGGGGCCCACGGACCTGCCCCGCCCTCCAGCCCCGCCCCGGGCCCGCCCCTCGGCTCCCGCCCCCCCCGCCCCGCCCCGGCCCCGGCTCCCGCTCCCGCGCGCCCCCTCGGCCGCCCCCGCCTCCGCCCGCACCCCCGCCCCACCCGGAGGCCGACGGGACGCGCGCGGGGCGGCACCGGAGCTTCGGTCCCTCCGGAGGCGTCTTCGGGAAGCGCCGGGCAGCCTCCCCTGGGCGAGAGGCCGGGGTTGCAACACCCCGCGGGCCGCGGCTGAGGGGGGCGGGGGGGGGTGCTTACTAATAATAATGTTTTAAATCTCTTGGGAGGGTGGAGGTTGTTTCACTAACCTTGGGAGCAAGGCCTTGCTTGCCTCATCTGAAATTCCCAGCAGTCGAAGGCACAGGGGAGGAGGATGGAGGGACGGTACCCACAGGGACGGGGCTCTCTGGACTCCCGGACCTCGCGGGCCCCGGGCGCGTGGGCTCAGGGCATACAGCAGGGGGCGCTCCGTGAGTGTTTGTTGAATGGATGCGCGAGCTACTGGTGGTAGGTCCTCAAGCCCCCGATGAGACTTCTAGAGTCTTGCGGCTTTGGGCTCATCCGAGGAATTTGCCTCCTTAACCCCAGAACCAGGAACGTTCTAGAGAAATTAGGGTTTCAAGAGCAACATCTCCCTGCATCCCTCCACCCTTCACGGTGTGCAGTGTCCATTGAAGCGGGTGGAGAATGAGCGCGGTTGGAGCTGCAACAAATCGTGCGGGTTCCCTCGTTATTTCATCTCTGCCATCCCGTTCTAGAACCGGACCGCGGTTCCTACAGCTTCACTGCTGAGAAAGAGCTGGACTCCTACAGTTTCCAGAGTGTGACGTCTTCGCACCTCACTGTGCTGAAGATCAGTTGTGTTTCGTTTTTAAAGTTTATTTATTTATTTTGAGAGCAAGAGAGAGAAAGTGGGAGTGGGAGAGGGGCAGAGAGAGAGAGAATCCCAAGCAGGCTCTTTGCTGTCAGCGCTGAGCCCAGCTCAGGGCTCGAACTCACCAGTCCGGGGGTCCTGACCAGAGCTGAGATCAAGAATGGGGCACTTAAAGGACACCCAGGCGCCCCTGTTTTTGTTTTAAATTAATTACTAGCCCCAGCTGGCTGTCGTGGGCAGAGTGAGGCTCAGTGGGCATTCTGGAGGCTCAGTTAACATTCTTGCTTCCGGTTGTCTGGGGACCCAGACCGCTGGGGCGGGCAGCCATGTCAGCCACGCAGCCCTTGGAATGTGGAGAGAGCAAGGGACGCCCTTTCTCCACTTTGCACTGTGAGAACGTTAGTTGTCCCCGCATGTAATAGCACTTGGGAAACTGCGAAAACATCCAGGAAGGTGGGGTTCTTTCCAAGTTACCCGTATTCCTGCAGGTTGTCTAATTCCTGCAAAGTACAGCCACTTCTGGGCTTCGGGTCTGTCCCCTGGAGGAGTAAGCATGCAGGGGTGTGTTATGCGGGCTGTGTGCACCCCTGCCCGCCGCTAGCCTCTCCTGGGGCTGTTGCTGCAGCCTCCTGAGTGGAAGTCTTCCAGGCTCCGCCTCTTATTCTGGAAGAGACCTTCTGGGGTAGACTGGGGCAGATGTGTGTAATTCAAGTAGTGAGATCTGTTCATTTGGGGCCAGTGACCTCACCTTTGATGTGTGGGCCCTGAAATCGCTGGTCCCCAATTAGGAGTCCTCAGCACCCCTACTCCACCCTCCTTCAGCGTTAATCTTGAAATCTCATCTCTGAGCCAGTCGGGTAATTAGATCCTGCTGACCTAAATTTCCCAAAGGAACCTCTGGGGAGTGAGCCTTCCTTCCTCTCCTCCAGGACTCCGGGAAGGTGGGCAGGACCACACTGGAAAGCTGGCCATCCAGCAGCGACCCGTGGCCGTGTGGAACACTGTGGAGCAATCGTGGGGACCAGATTGTGAGAAAGGGGTGCATGCTCAGCCTGTCTGGGCTGATACTATGGTTTGCTAAAAAGATACAAAATCTTGCAGTATTGTGACATCAGCTGCTAAACATCCAGGAATTTGAGGACTGACTCAAGTCTTAACCCATCTGTACTCCCCTGGGGTGAGGGGGGGGCAGCTCTGGGTCTGGCGATGCCCCCCCTCCACTCCCCTTCCTCCCCCGACCCCCACATTTCATCACTGATATCTGCACATACAGTTTGTTCCCTTCTGTAATCTGTCTCAGGAAAATGACGGGAAGAAATTACTAGATAGCAAATTAACATCAGCTGTTTTTTTCTGATCATGGAAAATCTGTCCAGGGAGACCTTGGACACCTTTTGAGCCCTTAGAACAGAATCTGCTGTCCTCACCAGCCTTTGTCTCCCCGGGCACCCACCTTCTCTGGGTCCCTTTTGCTGCCTGGAGTGAGTGGACAAGGGATTTAGAATTAGACAAACCCAGCTCTGCCATTCACTGCCTCATGACCTTGAACACATTACTTAACCTTTCTGAGACCCAGTTTCTCCATCCGTAGAACAGCACTATGTGTTTGTTTCCCATGATTTGCTGGGGGTGGGAGGGGCAATCATCCAACAAATACGGAGTGCAACACATGCAGGGCAAGGTATTAGAAGGAAAGTAGAGGTTTTTGAAAATAGACTCATTTTAGATATTATCAGTGACCACCCCCCCCAAAAAAAAGCAAAAGCAAACTTTCCGGGAAAAGCATGGGATTCATACGTGAAAGGGTGGCAAGATTCACCAGAACAGAAAGAACGCTGAAGCGTATGAGTAAAATGCAGGCCTATTCTGCATCCCTAACATAAGATATACTTACCTCATGAAGTGGAATTGAAATAGAGTTGACTTTATCTTACAGAACTTTGATCATATAGCTTTCATGAATTATTAGTACATTGATTCATTTCCTAGACTCTAGGCCTTAGCTGGCTTTGGGTTTCACACAGAGGCATGTGTTGTTAGGCAGTGACACCTGCTGGTGAGTTATAGTATTGCATTATAGCTCTATCAGACATTATTAATCATGAGAATAAAGGGAAAATGCGGAGCAGAGTTTTGGGAACCTTAAATGAGACACTAGGTAATAATGAAGCTTGAGGAGACTTCCTGTGACCTTGAGAAGGGATGATCTTAGGCTCATGGAACTAATTATTGCAAAGTTCTTCAAAAACACCTCCAATGAAATAAAAGTGAGCAGGCTGTGGTCTTGGTATCTGCCTTAACTCTTTACCAGAGTCTTTCGGTGGGTTTTGTCCCGGTGGGTGACATCTTCAGTGTTACAATAAAACCCTATAATAGAAGGGAAGCGGTCCTCCAAGTATTTGTTCCTTTAATCATTCAGTATGTTTAAAAATGAAATAGTGAGGTACTGAATGAATAAATATTGACCAGCAGTACTCTGCATACAAGAGAAAGAAGAGTAAACAAAATAGACCAGGTTCCTGACCTTAGAGAATTTCAATTTAAGTGGGAGAGACAGAAAATAAACGCTAAGTGAGATCATTTAAGATAGTAACAAGTGATAGTAAATAACTGTTTTATGTACGTTTTCTCCATGGTCTATTTTTCTTTAGACAGAGATCTGTATTTGGTGGCCTCAGGTTCATACTTGGTTCTATGTGAAGATTCTAGAAGGTCATCCTTCTGTTCCCAGAACGACAGATCAGAGACCTCCAATAGTCAGGAACGTATTTTTCCTTCCTGTCGTCCACAGAAGGGCTTACTGTGTTTGGGAGACACCCTAAAAATGAGCCCAAACTGCCTGGGCTAGCCTCTCTCAGCGCTCCCCAGCCCCAGCCAGGGAGGGGGTCAGCTGCTTTACTCCCTCCGCAAACATTTACCAGGAATGAGCCCCGCGCTCCTCTGTGCCAGGAGCTTGTGAAGTTAGCATTGATCCCACAGAGACCAGTTTGAAGAGTAAGATGGACCAGTTCCCATCCTCACTCCTGGAAGAGCATCTCCAAGACCTTGGAACATTGGTCCTGCCATCCCTCTACGGACAGCCTGGCACATTCTGGCAGGGGTTGGTGATGCCAGCTCTGGCTGTTTCCTCATCAGGGATGCCCTGAACCGCTCCCCATTACCTCCCGCTCCCCCCC